>QFEL01002449.1:0-20060 GCA_003316195.1 Neoboletus brunneissimus | reverse complement strand
AATATGGACCTGTATACGTGGTCCCGTCGACATTGGGGGGTAAGAGGATCATTTTGTGTGATCCAAAGGCAATCGCCCATTTTTATTCCAAGGAAACGTAGACATATGATCAGTCCCTGTTCATCAAGGAAGTACTCAAGCAGTTGGTACGTGATTGATGACGATCGTCTTGTCCTATCTCGTGGCTGATGCTTGGGATGGAGTTTGGCTTGGGGATGACATGGACCGATGGAGAGGCTCATAAAAGGTATAATCTTACTATACAGGAAGAAAACATTTGACTGACTTCGTCAGGCAGCGCAGGGCTTTAGTGCCTGCTTTCAGCACCGCTGCCATTCGGCAGTTGACGTCAATTTTCTACGACTGATCAGCATACAAGGTCAGATGGCCACTGCAGGGAGAGTGACCTGTGTCTAACGTGAATTTCAACTCACTTAAAGGCGAAAGGAGCCTGGGGTGTGCTGATTAAGTCGAGTGGTGGAGATAGTGCCGTCATCGAGGTCCAAAGCTGGTACGTTTCGTAGAACGTCCTTTCGTACGTCTATAACCAATCTCTGACTTGTTTATGTTGAAGGATAGATCGCATATTGTGCGCTTATCCTTACCCTCCCCCTGTTACATCTATAATTACTCTGGCAGGCTTGATACTACATCAGCAAAATGTCCATTTACTGTAACTGACTTCTGTGACTTCTCGCGCTTTTCTGTCTTTTCCGAAGTACAACTACTTGTCCAAGTCGGCTACAGTCTCCAAAGTTGAATACAGTAAAACAGTGCATGATGATCAAAAAGCGATAGCATGGGAATGATGATCTATATACTTGTTAACATAATAAGCCTGGAATGCATCGAGAGAGTCTACAAAATGAAAGTTGGTAGGTACCATGTCATCTCCATAAATGGGAATCAAGTGTGCTGGGTGAAGGATGGTATCCAATGAGACAACTGCGCGAATACACTGGCCCCGGCGATCCTCCTCAGGCACCACAATCCACATTCCTGTCAAGACATCAGGCTGCTCTGTGACCTGCAGATACCAGTCTACAAGGGCTGCCTCATATGTCTTTTGCATGTGACAAAAAGAAAAGAAAAGTAGCACTTGTGCAACCAACAGTCCCCGCAAACCCTCACCTTCACCTGTGCCATTTTCAATGAATACACAATCCTGTCGGGCGCGGCCCCCACGCCATGATGAGGTGCAACGGATCACATGACAATGCATGCCACCTTTACCTGATTGGTCACTTGGGGCATAGTAAACAGCAGTGGCGGATTTATAGACCTTCAAATGGCCATACAATATAGGACAGATGTCAAGGTCAACCTGGTCGCCAGGAATGACAGCTTCTGGATTGAGCTGGTCATAGAGAAATCGCTGGATGCAAGGAACTAGATCCCTATAACCATAGTAATTCCCGACTGCTGCAGCATCCTGAGGTATTGATCGTACTTGTATGTTATTCAGTACTGATTTGCAGATGGTCATGACAAGAACTCACCATGTCGACAAGCCAGCTGAACGTCATATGTAGAATGTGGTGCATCCACAGCACCATCCACATTGTCATCATCAGAGTATTCGGAATCCTGTGTAGTGACCACCCCGTTAGGCAAAAGAGGGCCACGAAGCATCCCTCTCTTGATAAAGTCTTGCTGGATGGCAGTGAGTTTGTCAAGATGCTGATTAGTGACCAGCATTTGACCCAGGGCCTCATACTGGTTGGATCGTCGCCAGGGCTCCTTGACAGCTTTGATGTGTCGTGATTCAGTAATAGAGGAACATAACCCATTAGGTGCACCGAACATTTCGATTAATGAACGGTAGTGGGTCATGGCATGTTGGCGGGGTAATGACATGTGATTGCACACACCTGTCATCATGAAGATGGTCTGCTCATGATGGAAAACTTGCACAGCATTGTCAATGGCCGTGAGCGTTGATTCATTGATGACTGCATGGCGAACCAAGTAGCAAAAATCCAAAAATGTGCTGATTGTTACAACTCGTCCTAACCCCTATCCCTTTTTCGGCTCAAGCCCCTATCTCACACCTGTGACAACCACCCATACACCTGTACCTCGCCCTCGTCTTCGACCCTCTTGACTTTAGGAGACTGTCACCGTCCCTAATGTGACTCCTTCCCTTAGTCTAAACGACCAGACACCACTCAGACTCTTTGCCATCCGCCCTCGTCCCACTCCGAGTTACCTCCCCATCCTACCCTCTGCCATAGACCCGTTCCCGTGCCTATCCAGGAACGCCCTTCTCCCCTGTCACCCTGGACCTTCACCGGTCACATCTGGGGATCTTCCCCATCACTGTCATTCGTCCTTGTATCTGCCCAGAATCTTCCCCTGGCACCCTCGTATGCTTTCCCTTTGTTCTTATTCACTTTGCTACTCTTCATTTACCTTACCACCGGTGCTATCGGCACGCCCTCCACCCTAGTCATACGTCCACCGACGTCATACTGTAGTCTTTCCCCTTCGCCCCGCTTACGCAGCCCCACCCTTGCTTATTTCACACCTGGCACTTTAGCTTGCGCGTCCCTTCGACGGCCCTACCCTTTACCTACACCCTTGGCCCACATTCGGGCTCCTCTTGATTCGTATACTTATATACCGGACATCTTAGCGTACTTATTCTCTATCTTCGTCTTACCTGGTATCTCCCCCGTACCGTGTATCTATGGGCTTCTCCTAGCATTGTAGTCCCTATACTTTGCACCTCGTCCAATGCCCATCCTTTGATGATCTTCTACTGCTGTCTGGCGCCCCCGTCAGGACTTCCTCGATTAGAAGATCCCACCAGGTCTACGTTGCCAGCTGCCCGGTTGGAACGTAACACTCAGCGGGGTCAAACTTCAAGAAATATTCCATGCCACACATACATTGCACTGTGCCATTGGAAAGGGCCACACTGCCACTCGAGGGGGTATCAAGGGCAAATCCGTCATGGAAGACATGACTGACGTTCGGGGCCAAATTTTACCATCGTTGGACATTGAGCTGAGCGCCAGTGATGATGATGAGGGCGACTCAGAGCGAGAGCTGTCTGAGGGAGACGAAGAAATGATGGGTGAGTATCTATCTTTGATTTGAGGCTAGCACTGAGCCACTGTTTGTTCCTGCAGAAACTGAGGAATAATGCTGTCGTGCACAAGCTGTCTGTGCTCATTTGGAGTGCCCAGGTGATGCAGAAAGGCTGGGTGGTAAGGAGTGCTAGTGATGTTTCGTGCTATATGTGTTTTTTTCGCCGATTTAGAACTGTTTTGACTCAGTCTAGAGCTGACCTACATGTTTTGATTGAGCGCAGTGTGCTACTATATTTGATACACATCAATAATACCTGTGGCTACTGCAATTGTCTGTGCGTACGTGTCTGTGCATGTCTGTGAGTGTGTGTATGCATTCTACCTCTGCAGTCTTGAATTTTTCTTTTGATCGCTTTATTGGAGCTTGTAGGTACTTCGTACAGAAATGACATAGCTGGGAAAAGTACCCACACTTTTCTGTCTGTGGGTCTGTGGCATCTGTGACAGATATGAAAAGACGACCACAGACCATAGACATTTTGCTGATGTATTGGTCTCGCAGGTTTCTCTTAATTTTGGCACACTTGAAGGCAATCACGCACACATCACTGAAGTCTTTGACACATTCAGCAAATCCTCTCCCTCCATGGCCCTCGGCAAGGTGCTTGTTCTCCTAGGGCTGGTCTTCCCGTTACTCGCGTGGGCACCTACATCACAAGTGTGGTTCTTCCACAAGCTCAATATGGCACTGGAGGAGACCTCCAGTGAGTTGCTAGCCTGAACACAGAAGGAGATGGAGATGGGTATAGTCGGGGGAAAGGAAGAGAGGTCTATTATTGGGTTGCTCAGTACGTGCTCTATTCCAAGTGTTCATTTGCATGGAGCACTGATCTGCATGACTCGAACAATAGTCAAGGGGTTGAATACTGATTTGGAGTTCCACCTAACGAAAGACGAGGTCATGACCCAAGTAAATGAATCTCGTTGCATTCGTCGTCGGGGTCTGCCATCAATGTGGTTTTATAGATGAAGCATCTGCTCTTTGCAGGGTATGAAATGAATTCTGGTATATGTCTTCGCTGTATGTTCCTGAACGCATCCTGACTTATAAGTATCTCCACTCTAGTTAGCTTGACTGTAAATCCTAGCCATGCATTCTGTATGCATTGACTGACGGTTTTGACAGTGGGCTCTGCTGGAGCTCTCGTGAACCTGGACGTGCAAACAAATTTGCGAAATGAACTTACCAAGCATGGCACAGACCCAACATACGACGAAGTTACAAATGAGCTTCCCTGTCTTGATCCAGTCACTCATGAGATTCTCTGCATCCACCCACCCGTTGCCAAAGTTATCGCATAGTGGGTCTCCACTTGCGTCTCTCCACACCACCCTTATCATATATCCTGTGTTCCGTTGTTCACTGCCCCATCGATGGTTGACGATTGACGATGGACCCTGATGTGATAATGAACAGGCCATGACATTATCCCATTCTCTGAACCAGTCCACACCAAGTCAGGGACACTCATCAATAGTCTGGCGATCGCCAAAGAAATGCTCGCTTCTGTCCCAATGGGATCCATGAACTGTTCTACTGTGATTTGGGGGAAGGACGCCAAAGCCTTTCGACTGAGTTGATGGCTCAAAGATGCACAGGGCAGGAATAGGATACCTCCCAAGGCCAAGGAAATTCAGGGACACCGTCACTTGCTTACGTTTGTGGATGAACAGAGGGTGTGTTTGGAAAGGAACCTTGCAGTGACGGAGTTCAAGGTATGTGGGCGTTGTTTGCTGTGACCATTGATTCTTACGGCGTCTTTTGGTAGATGGTGTTGGCGGTACTCATCAAGCACTTTGTCTTTGAGCTACATGATGGTATCAATCCCAAGATCGAAATCAGGAGGGTGTCCTTCCATGACCAAAGATTGCAGGTGAGATTGGATGGAAGTTACTATTGCGTGTTAAATTGTATGTTGCCTGAGGTTGCAGTGACCAGGTCAGCAGGTGCTTTTGTTCATGGCATATAATAATGCCACTGACGAGGACAATGGTGATCTTTGTTTTTTATTGTGTAGTTCTGTGATCAACCTCCTGGGGCAGAGAATGACAGACAAGGGAGAATTGACTTGAGGATAGCAAAAAATGGTGTCAAACGAGATCATCAGGATTTGCAATGGAAAATTGGCGCTATGATGGATTGGTATTGAGCTCGGGCAGGAGATAGGGCACCCTTGGCACCACTTTTCCCGAGCCCCCCATGTCCTGTCAGGCCAGTTTTTATGTACACTATAAATATCCTCAGAGGATTAACATCCTTGGGGATCCCTTACTACATGACATAATAGATCTTAAATGCTCTCATGAGGCTCTTGTGAGGCCCTCCATAGGTTATCCGACACTTTATGTAGGTTCCCCTGCTGTCCAGATTTCTTTTTCATATCCTCTGATGAGCCTCGTGAGGTTCTCGTTGCGTTCTCGATGATGACACATCCCGCCGCCATCTGCCACTGCTGCCACCTGCCTCATCTCACCCTCTCGCGCCGTTGCGCTGCATTGACACATTGTTGCACCCTCGCCCTGGCCTTGTTGCGACGACGACACACGATACTACCGCAACATTGCCATTCTCCCCACCAGCACCAACAAGATCTTGTGTCGAAAGCCTCCCTTCCTCCACGCATCACTACATGCTATCACCTTCAGCACAAATCTTGCTGGGTACGTGTCACCAGAAATCTTCAAAAACCTTCTTGGACAAGACTTCATTGGCGGAATGGGATGAAGATGGGTGGGAAGACCTGCACTATCTGCGGAAACCCAGTGATGATCATGGACAACACGAACACATACCAGCTTTTCAATTACTCTATTTTTGCTGCACCACAGGAGGATTTTTTAGAAAGTGCACAAACATTGTGATTTGGCTAGAGAGGGCTCTATCATGACTAACTATGCGCCTACAGGCTTTTACACATCACTCAGATCACGACGTTTAAGCGCTGTTGTTCAAGACTTTATACTCCTCTTGAACAAGAGATTGGATTTGAAAACTGCCTCTGACGTTTGGGCCCTTGTGCTTGAGAGGCTACCCTTGTTCCAACCTCCGAATGAGTTGGTGACTACACGTCCACCGATCCCCTTCCACTCCCAAACCCACTAACAATGCCTACCCCATCAGTAACGCGCTGCAAAATTTGAGTAGATTCAGTCTCCCCAGGCTCTATAGTACGCTCGAGTTGCATTTGGTATGAATACATGAACATTGGTATCCATCCTCGGTTACTGACAATCCAACCAGGGAAAATAGAAGACGTGAAGGTGTTTGATCATTATGCCTCCCGCTTAGATATAACCTTCTGACAACTTCGTTGTACATCTTTTGTGACATGGCTGGAGGACCCATCATGTTCAACAGGAATGGAAGCATTTTCCTCAACCTACGCTATCTCGGAGCACTCAGTTTATGTCTTTTGTCATGCGCAAACTTGTCATTTTGTTTAAGTTATTATATATCACACCCTCGCCGACAACCTGAGCAAGGTACAAATTTAGTTATTCGGCCCAACTGCTAGTTATTTTCTAGCCTGCCGTGTCCTCGGTCGCTTTGCAGGTGGGCGCTCCACCTTCAATGATCCATCACGAAGTACTCTTTGTCTGGCCGACTCATTGCTTTCAATTTTGTTCCTCACGTGAGAGGACGAAGTCTAGAGAATGTGTGTCAGGGATATCAATACATGAAATAAGGAAGGTTTGTATGAGAACCTGTGGTGCCACATCGGCCAAACAAGCCTGCCGCTCTGCCTGTTACGTTTGCGCCAGCAGGCGTAAGCTCTACCAACGTTCACGTAGCAAATTGATCGAGACCCAGCAACTGAACGCTCAGCAAAGAGCGGTCTCAGCGTCCGGGGCGAGATAAGAGATCACCCAGCGCAGGGACAGGGGTTTCAACTGCGATGCCGGGGAACTAGAGGTGATGACCAGATCGAGATCTCTAATGCCTGAGAAGGTTCTCAGCCGAGAGTTCGAAGCTAGGTACTTAGGATCAGATCTAAGTTAAAGATACATCCACATAAGGTGGGACTATATATATAACTATGGGGAAGACCTGTGTGCCCGTGGGGAAGAGTCTGTATATGGTAACCGGCACCAATAGGGAGCAATAGAGCAGAGAAATACCAGCGCCGGAATCTATAGTAAGAGTCCGAGGAAAGCCACCGAAGATAAATAGGAACCGAGCCAATAGACGTGCGATCAACCGGGATCAATAGATCACAGAGGATCGCGGGAGAAGTAGAGAGACTGAGTCCGCGAATAGATACCGAAACGTGCAGTGCGACACTGCGGTGGTAATACAGCCAAAGGGCGATGAGGGGAAAGGCATGAGGCCGGGGATAGCCGAGAGAGCCGGGAAGAGCCGTGTCCAGGGGCGACGGTTCCGTACTCAGAGGTAACGGACAAGAACACAGTCGTAGGGAGGTCTAGGCGAGACCGGGAATGGAAATAGAGTTGTAGCCGGGGGTCGGATACGGGAGAGCCGGGCCGGGTACCGCAAACCGAGGAAAATCATAACACTGCCCCTGTCTCGTACATACTCATTGGGTCATTCAAGTCCAGGCGCTCAGTGAGGGTACGATCATTTGTACGTTCCTCCTTGCCCGGCTGTACCTCAATAGCAAAAGTCTGGAAATCAAAGATCAGCTATTGGATGTACTCATACTAGCAAGTGCATACCACGGGCCCGTCATGCATACATGTCAGTGACACAAAGTGGAGTGTCACACCATTTGGCACAGAAAGGTGAATGATGTTTTTGCCTGGAGGGTTCGGCATGGGGAGAGGCGAGGTGAGCTCCTGGTGTGGACTGCAATGCATGTATTTATGGGGCTCATGAATGCTTTGATTCTGGTGACAACAGTGTTGATGATTGGGACTGCTCTTGCCCTCGTCTTCACTCACTCTGGCCTTGTTGTCATGCCGACAAGCACTTTTTCCAGAGTAAAAGGGATGTTCAATTTTGACTCTTTGGGATGATACATTGTACATGATTGGAAGGGGTTCACTGAGACACAAGGACACAACTACGCAAACCAGCAGGCCTCTTTCAACCTAATTGCCTCCAACATCATGTTGTGGGCAATATCATAACCCTCCACGCTGCGGAAACACGCACTCTTGACACGGTTGATATGTGGACATGCATGGTTCCTGACATATGTACCATTAGTTTTCAAGTTGTTTAAATTCTGTTGGGAAAAGGGACCCTTACCACCCAGAAAAAATGCCAATGTGATTGCCTCGAGTGACCAGATAAAACAGGCCAGATGAGTTGCCCGGAGCAGGGATGTCGAATACGAACCCTTCAAACATCTCCTGGTAACGTCTGTCTAGCCCTGGCCCTCCAGGTACGAAAGTGTCCACTGGTCCAAGGGAATTGACTGTGGTGACCCCAACCACAGGTGTGGTGGCCATGGGAACAGAGGTTAAGTGGTCCGCCTTGGGATGTGTTACGTTCCAACCGGGTAGCTGCAGACGTAGGCCTGGTGGCATCTTCTAATCGAGGAAGTCCTGACGGGGGCGCCAGACAGCAGTAGAAGATGATCAAGGGATGGGCATTGGCAAGGTGCGAAGTACAGGTGCTACAACACTGAGGTCCAAGGTGCAAGGTACTAGGGGGTACCAGGCAAGACGAAGATAGGGAATAAGTATGCTAAGGTGTCCGGTATATAAGTGTTCGAATGAAAAGGAGCCCGAATATGGGCTGAAGGTGTGAGCAAAGGGCCAGGCCGTCAAAAGGACGTGCAAGCTAAAGTGCCAGGTGTGAAATAAGCGAGGGTAGGGCCGCATAAGTGGGGTGAAGGGAAAATACTACAGCATGACGTCGGTGGACGCATGACTAGGGTGGGGGGTGTGCTGATAGCACCGGTGGTAAGGTAAATGAAAGGTAGCAAGGTGAACTCGAAGAAGGAAAAAGCGTACGAGGGGATCAGGGGAAGATCCTGGGCAGATACAAGGATAAATGACAGTGATGGGGAAGATCCCCAGATGTGACCGGTGAAGGTCAAGGGTGACGGGGAGGAAGGGCGTTCCTGGATAGGCACGGGAACGGGTCTATGGCAGAGGGTAGGGCGGAGGAGATAACTTGGAGTGGGACGAGGATGGGAGGTGGTGAATCCGAGTGATGTCTAGTCGTAAGACTAAGCGAAGGAGTCACGTTAGGGACGATGACGGTCTCCTAAAGCCAGGAGGGACGAGAATGAGGGGCGAGGTACAAGTGTACGGGCGGTTGTCACAGGTGTGAGACAGGGGTTAGGCCGAAAAGGGATAGGGGTTAGGACGAGTTGTAACAGGATGCGCATCAGAAAGGTTGAGTGAAGCCAACGAGATTTCGGAGGGGTCTGTGAGAGCAGAATGGCTGAACAAAGCTGGCGAATTGGATGGGGAGACAGTGGCCAGGCCTGAGGGGGAGTTCGTGGTGTTGTCTATGAAGTGCTGTATGAGGTCCATGGCTGCCCCATTGAGCGACACCAATTGCATCTTCAAGCGTATGACCAATTCTACATATGTGTTAGTTATAACAAGTCAGTGAAGTAAAAGTGGGATGAACCCTGCTCAGCGGCCAAGGTTCTAGTGGGCTTCGAGGGGGAGGAGGGCATGGCAACAGCGGTGAAAGACACAGTTAGAACAGACCAACAGGGAGCGGTGGGAAAGGGCCTCCACCATGGGTGTGGTTTAATACCCCGTGCCTTCAGTACACTGCTAGAATTATCTGTCAAAGGAAGTGAGATGTGAGACACCGTCCATAACTGTCCATAGATGCACATGAACACTCCTCTCTCCTGTCCTGTTCATGGCAGACACAAGTGAGACGCCACAAGACGCCATCACCTCGTGTTCTCTGTGAATGGAGCATTTGTGCATTCATGCGTCTGTGGTGTTAGTCAATCAGGGGGTAGTGAGCACTGAGGCCTGAGGACCGAACTTTTGGGGAACCAACACTTCAATGACTCACAGATATTAGTCATTCCGACTATCGGATATACCAGACAACAGGATCAATTTCAAACACAATTACGTACTAAGCAAAAACCTGTTAAGATCTACATCAAGATGTGTGACTAAAATAATGTGTCCTGCTTCATTGCAATGCCAAATATTCTATGAGGTTCTCGGAAGTGCAGGGAGGTGCAGTGGAGGATCATATGCTATGATGTTCTCAGGGGGGCGGGGAGGTGTGGTAGAGTGCCTTGACCCTTGCCCAACGCGGTTGGTGGTGGCTGGAAGGCAAGACCGTATGATGCATTTTGAGGTACACGATATGGACCTGCCAAACCCTCGCAAGGTATTCCGAAGCCCAGTGCAAAATTGTACATGTCCCTCAAATACATACCGACTCCTCCAGCACCATCATGGTAGCCTCCCATGCTTCCAAAGTCAGTGTAGTTGACATGACGTGGGTCGAACCCCATCAGCAGACAACCATCCCCCGGGTATCCTTGCTGCTGGCTGTAAGCAAGGGGTGGCCCAGATGGGAAGTAGCCAGAGGTGCGATCATGAGGGGGAACCATCCACATGTGCTCCGGTGGTCCCGGTGGTCCTTGTCCCACACATGTGTCATGAGGGATTGGAAGGGGCATGGTGGTCGGAATGGTGGTCGGAAAATGTGGAGATGGCATTGGGGGAATGCTTGAAGAGGAGGTTGAAGCTACGGAAGGAAAGGGGGGAAGTGAGGAGGCTGGTGGAGGGTTCTCAAAGGACAGCCCAATGAGGGGTTGACGTGGTTAAATGGTGTTGGCAGAGGGAGGAACTGGTGCCTCTGGAAGCTGGAATGTAACAGGGGGGAGAGGGCATGACACGAGGAGCCACTTCAGTGAAGGGGTCGAAGGAGGAGCAATCGGATCAGAAGGCCCTTTGACAGGTTTCTGAAGGGTGGCGAGAACCACATGGTCGGCACCCTCTACGGACACACCCGTGCTGCAGAAGGGGTCCTCAGGATCAGAGGGATGGTCCCTCTTTACCACCTGGGGCCGTGGACACAGATGAGGGCGGGCTTAGACGAATTTAGTAATTTCTCATTTAACTTCCACTTCGTAAACCAACTCACCATTGTGTGCTTTGCTGGACGATTCCACTGTCCTGGGAGCTGTGGAGCAGGCGTCAGGAGGTGATTGAATATGATCAATTGTTCCAAACTCACATTGAGTGCCATCTGCTGGAGATGCAGTCTCCACGGGGTCAGAGTCAGCATTTGTGTGATTCACATCTTCTATAGACAAATAGGTTTTCAGAAATGTTCTTCCCTGAAAGAGCAGGCTCACCTTCATCGGACGATGACACAAATTCCTTGCTAACAACTTTCCTCACATGATGTGCAGCCTTCACCTTGCCCCTAGCCACAGCTCTGCCATTGTCTTCCGAAGTCACGCATTTCTTGTTGGTATGCTTGCCAGATTCTGCGGGTGCTCAGCATTTGTTGTTCCTGTGGGGTTGAACTTCCGGCGGTGCAGTCTCCAATTGTAATATTATATGCTTTATTTTTCATTTTTCACACTTTACACTTGTACAACACTTTATCTTCACATTCACTCGATGCATGCACGTGACCGTGGGAACACACACGTGATCAGGCCTAGACCCATGACATCGTCAGCACGTGTTATTAATTTCCGCTCTTCTCTCACGTGTTACTTCTTTTCTTACTCATCTTTCTCACATTACTCATCATCATCAGTAATAATTCCCATGCCAAGCATGGTCCGTGCACACTCATGTAACATATATAAAATAGACACTTGACGACTGGGACCCCCAGTCTAATCCACTTCGTTTCTGATCTTCAGGCTTTACTAGCAGGCTGAGCGCGTCTCTTGCCTTGTGAAGTCATTGGGATTCTAACAGTTACCTTGTGGCACTTGACTACCCATCTCGCCTCTATTCTTTCTTCGCGTGGTTCTGGTGTATGCCCAATAAGTGTGTCCGGCCAGTGTTGAGACCTCAGCCCCTTTGAGGTTATAACACTTGGATTAGACTCCTAGTACACTGCCCGGATCCTAGGGCCAAAGGACTTCATCTTCACATCTTTCATTTCCTCTACCCCCGCCGCTTTTAGGGGACTGCCTAAGAAGCAGAGATTAGAATCAGTAGTTAGTAACCTTCTATCTCCCTCCCTTGAGGTGATACCCGCGCAGAGGTCGTGCTCTGTTTGCGAAGGTCGACGTAGCCCCCGCCATAGGGTTACGGCTGAGACTATCTCGTTCCGTTAGTCCTCGAAGTGATTTGAGAGGTAGAGCGTCAGTTCGTATTCATTACCTAGTATATGTGTAGTTTTGTTCCTGGTTGCTGCGGCCCCCAGAGAACCCATTACGAGACCTACCGGAGAAGGAGATATTACCTCCGCAGTAGGAAATACTTTTTACGTCGCCTCGTTTGCAAAGTCCCCAGAGTTTGGTTGGAAGATACCAGACAGTAAGGACTTCTCAAGATGGATCAAGATTCCCTGGATGATTTGGTTAGAAGGATCGCCGATTTGAATTTGGAAAAAGAAAAGGACAATGTAACGAAAAGAGTAAAGGACCCTGGAACTTGGGATGGGGATAGAAAGACCTTCCGCCTTTGGTGGGTCAAATTACGGCTGTGGGTTGAAGCCCAAGAATGGAAATCGAACAAGCTTCGCACTATAGCTGTACTTTCTTGCTTAGAGGACAAGGCGGCCGGTTTCGCCCAACTATCCCTCGAAATGTTTTTGGAAAATGAGGACAAACAAGATGTCAACCCCGAGACGCTAGTACCTTGAGGAAGACTAGGAGAAAAGGCATGGCCAACCTGGGCAGACGTACAGGCCAGCATCAAAGCCTACTTCCGGATAGACGTCCTGGAGCACAAGGCCTTAAAACGGCTAGAAGCCCTACACCAAAATGGGAAATCGATCGACATTTTCCTCCAGGAATACGAAATCCTGGTAAAAGAAGCCAACGTTGATAACCATCACTCGGTTAGTCTACTGAAGAAGGCGGTAGACTACAGAATTTACCAACAACAAGAGTTGAATGGTTCTTCAACTACGTTCCACGACCTATTGGAACAATATAGGAAAGTCGGTCGCTCCTTTGAGCAAATGGCCATAGAGCGAGGCCCTCCAACTCGTTCCTTCTTCCCACGTCCTCCTCCGTGGCCCACGGGCCAATACTTTTATCCACCTCCTCGGCCTAATGGCCACGTGTCATCTACGCCTCAGGCTGGGCATAATCAGCGCTTCACTCCAACAGGTACCCAACCTGGAAGAGGAGCACCCATGGACATCAGTGTCCAACAAACTACTCCGCCTTCTCGCCCCGATAACCGTACCTGCTATGGGTGTCAACAGGTCGGCCACATCTGGCCTAACTGCCCGACCAACCCAAACCGCCGGGCTCCCCGCCCCCAAACCTGGCAGCAGTACTTCTGGGACTACAATTCCAGGACATTCGTCCCAAATGCGTCATTCTATTCTCCCCCGGCTGAAGCACAGGTGGCACAGCACTACACAGGTCGCCCACTTCCGCCTGTCCCAACCTTGACAATTGCTCAACAAGCAACGTCACAAGGAAGCTTCGTCTCGGCAGAGGCCGAAGCCTATTATAGGGATAAGTTTGAGGTTGAGGCAAAGCAACGCGCCATGGACGCTTTAAAAGGACAGAGTTCGTAAATGATGAGGGCATTTGCGAACCTTCTTCTTCTTCTTCTTCTTCTTCTTTTTCTCTTTCTCTTGGTAGTCATACACTGGGTTTGGACGATAAACCTACGGACGAAAACACCCTAGTAGACTGCAACGATTCCAATTTTCCTACCTGTACCTTAGATGACATTTTTGCCGCAATCAATTCTCATTCCGTAAGGGCGACTCCCACGAGCGCGGTGCCGGAATTAAAAAATAGCGTGCTTGATTCCCTTGTATGGCAAGTCAAAAATTCTTCTCAAACCCCTCAACAAATCACGATTAATAACACCACTCTTTCACATGGTGGCGAATTTTCTCTTAATACTATCATCAAAGTCAAGAAGGAAGGACAATGGCGTAATCAACACGTTCAGGCTCTTCTTGACTCTGGTGCTTCCCACACCTTCATTGACGAACAATACATGATACGCCAAGGTATTCCGTACTATAATATTCCCAGACCTATTACCGTGCACAACGCCGATGGCTCTCAAGGAGCAATAGGCCAAGTCACAAAAGGAGTTACTTTAATCATTACAGTAGAAGGACATTCGGAGGTGATTGACGCCTATGTTTCCAAACTAGGCACTCACCGCCTCATTATTGGTTACGACTGGCTATATCGCCACAATCCTGACGTGGACTGGGTCCACAAAACTATCTCTTTTCCAAGATGCACTACTTATTGCAAAATGATGGGACATGGACCAATCGCAGTATCACCGTCCGTCCCATCAGAACGCACTTCCATTCGTTCAATAGAAGAAGGACTAACCGAGAAGGTCCCCGAAACCTACCATGAGTTCTTAGACATATTTTCAGAAAAAGAATCGGAACGCATGCCAGAACGAAAACCCTGGGATCATGCCATCGATCTAAAACCCGATTTTGTCCCAAAAAAGGGTCGGGTCATTCCTTTATCTGACCAAGAAATGGATGAAGTCCGAACGTTCATTGATAAAGAACTCAAGAAAGGCTATATTCGACCTTCTAAATCTCCCCAAACAGCCCCTGTATTTTTTATTCCAAAAAAGGACGGTAAAAAACGACTAGTAATGGACTACCGATATTTAAACGAAGGCACTATTAAAAATGCCTATCCACTTCCACTAATTTCCACTCTGATCGATCGTCTTAAGAACGCAGATCTCTTCACTATGCTAGATCTACGATGGGGATACAATAATGTACGCATCAAAGAAGGCGATGAGTGGAAAGGGGCATTCGTCACCCCCATTGGATCATATGAACCGGTCATTATGTATTTCGGAATGACTAACTCACCCCCTACCTTCCAGCAAATGATGAACGACATATTTAATGATATGTACATGGTATTAGTAATCTACATTGACGATTGTATGATATTTACTAAAGGGAAAAGCCGCGAAGAACACAAGAACTTTGTAAAAGAAGTTCTTCAAAGGCTTAGAGACAATGATCTTTATGTAAAACCAGAAAAATGCTTCTTTTCACAGAAAAAGGTGGACTTTTTAGGAATGGTAGTATCTAAAGAGGGGGTCGAAATGCAGGAAAAGAAGGTGTCTGGGGTACTGGATTGGCCAACTCCCACACGCTTGAAACAACTGCAAGGATTCCTCGGACTTTGTAACTATTATCGTCGCTTCATCGAAGGATTCGCCGAAATTGCACGCCCCCTAAACGATCTTACCAAGAAAGATGTTCCGTTTACGTGGGGAGCTACTCAAGAAACGGCATTCCAGACCTTAAAAGGAAAATTCCGAGAAGCACCCCTCCTCGCTTATCCGGACCGAAACAAGGAAATGCGAGTCGAAACAGATGCCTCGGATATAGCTACTGGAGCAGTTCTTTCGGTGAAATGCGACGATGAACTATGGTGCCCCTGCACCTTTATTTCACATTCCTTTGATAGTGCTGAGAGAAACTATCCTATCTATGACAAAGAACTTTTGGCAGTCATACGAGCATTAGAAGAGTGGAGGCACTACCTAATAGGTAGAGAAAGTTTCGAGATCTGGACAGATCATAAGAATCTCGAATACTGGAAAAAGCCACAAACTCTATCTGGTCGCCAAGCTCGATGGCATGCGCTTCTCCAAGAGTTCAACTACCTATTCATATACAAACCTGGATCTAGTAATGGGCGAGCCGATGCCCTCTCACGACGACCAGATCATGGAGACGCTGTACAAAATCACAACGAAAACATTACTGTACTACCACCTTCCATCTTTATTAAAAATATTTCACTATCTTCGGACTTTTTCGATACTTTACAAACCGAATCCAATTCCATGGGAATGGATTCTATTCATGACTACACCTTCGATTCGGAACAGAAAATATTCAAAAATAACAAAAACAAAATATTCGTACCTGAACCTTTATGTATACAACTTCTTAACTTATGCCACGATTCTCCGATTGGCGGACACTCTGGACAAGGATGTACCATTCATCTTCTCACACGATACTTTTCATGGCCCAGTGTAACAAAAGATGTAAAACATTACGTAGAAAGTTGCCAAGCGTGCGCCCTTTCCAAAGGAAAGACCAAGGCCCCCGCAGGCAAACTCATGCCTCTCCCAGCGGCTAAACACCCCTGGGAAGATCTATCTGTAGATTTCATTACCGGACTACCACCCTCCCACTCTTTTACGGCTATTTGCGTGGTGGTAGACCGCTTCTCCAAAGAAGTTATTTTCATTCCTTGTTACGATACTGTCTCTTCCAAGGACTTAGCTATACTATTCAGGGACAATGTTTGGTGTATACACGGACTCCCCTCTACGATAGTTTCCGATAGAGGACCCCAATTCGTTTCGGACTTTACCACCCAACTATGTAAACTCCTGGGCATATCCCAAAAGGTGTCGACTGCGTACCACCCCCAAACTAATGGCCAAACCGAGAGGATAAATCGGGAATTGGAACAGTATCTCCGCGCTTATGTATCAAAGCGCCAGGAAGAATGGGCAGATTGGATCAAAATGGCGCAATTCCACCATAACAACTCTCTCTCCACAGCCACTGGAACCATACCCTTCGCCATCACTCACAACTACGCCCCTTGCATGGGCTTCGAAGGAAAGGCATCCAATTTAGGAGGAGGGTTCGCACAACAGATGGGAAAAAGCCACAAAGAGGTAGAAATGGCATTAGAGGAAACGAGAGAACGGATGCAATGCACCGCAGATAAAACCCGGTCCGAAGCACCCATTTATGAAAAAGGACAAAAAGTGTGGCTATCCACGGACAAACTCAAACTTCCGTACACAGCCAAGAAGCTCACACAGAAATGGATAGGACCTTACGAGATCTTAGAGGTCCTCCCAAATGCTATCAAACTCAAACTACCTAAAACAGTCAAAGTTCACCCAGTAGTCAACATCTCTCGGGTAAAACCATACAGAGAAACTCTCCCAGGACAACCCGTACTACGTCCTGACCCGATCAAGATTGACGAAGAAGGGGAAGAACAGTTTGAGGTGGAATATGTAGCAGCTTCTCGGATGAAAGGACGGAAGTTAGAATATCTAGTCCATTGGAAAGGTTATGACGAAACCGATCGTACATGGGAATCTAGCAATATCGTCAACACTGCACCAGAAGCAGTAGCAGATTTCCATCGACAAAACCCTTCCGCACCCCGAAAACTCCGCGGACTCACACTATCCGACTTCAACTCTCTATTTTCCTCTTACGAAAACTATACCGAAACTGAATTTCAAGGGACTCGCCTGGAATACGAGTCTTAAAGAGGGGGTAGTGTAATATTATATGCTTTATTTTTCATTTTTCACACTTTACACTTGTACAACACTTTATCTTCACATTCACTCGATGCATGCACATGACCGTGGGAACACACACGTGATCAGGCCTAGACCCATGACATCGTCAGCACGTGTTATTAATTTCCGCTCTTCTCTCACGTGTTGCTTCTTTTCTTACTCATCTTTCTCACATTACTCATCATCATCAGTAATAATTCCCATGCCAAGCATGGTCCGTGCACACTCATGTAACATATATAAAGTAGACACTTGACGACTGGGACCCCCAGTCTAATCCACTTCGTTTCTGATCTTCAGGCTTTACTAGCAGGCTGAGCGCGTCTCTTGCCTTGTGAAGTCATTGGGATTCTAACAGTTACCTTGTGGCACTTGACTACCCATCTCACCTCTATTCTTTCTTCGCGTGGTTCTGGTGTACGCCCAATAAGTGTGTCCGGCCAGTGTTGAGACCTCAGCCCCTTTGAGGTTATAACACCAATTCCATCAATAATTTGGCTTCCACACGCCATTGCCGTGCTTCGAGCAAGGGGACTTTGGGAACATCCCCAACTTGGGCAGGACTCTCAAGTATCTTCACCTCTGAGGACTCAGAGGTGAAATGACCCAAAGCTAATGCTTAGGCAAGTCAACAACCAACTAAGACTGGGAAAGTCGCTTGATAGAGGGAACTCTTTGAGTGTAACAAGACCTTTGCAGGTAACTCCCAAGAGAACTAGACTGGGGTACAGTCGTAGCCTCTTGGTTCTTTATATACTAAATACTGTTTGTACATGTGATGATCGTATCTACGATCTAGGGTAATCGGTAATTAAATACATGAGGTAGAAGCATGGATCATGGAATGGAGGAAGCGGAGATTAAATAGTCATGCAACACATGAGGTGTGGCAGAATGGAAGAGAAGCATGATGTGCACTGCACGGAGATGAATGTGAGAAATAATATAACCTACTATAGATATATGAAAGTCTAAATGAAAGTGTCAGTAATAAGACTAAATGGAGATAGATCTTGATCGGGAGATCTATAGATACGAGGAATGAGTCATGTGACAATCGGTCACGTGATTGATGGAATAGGAGTCCGAGTGGTTACGATGTTATCTCCTGTGATGTGATGAGTGATCATTAGATAAAGGAAAGATAAGATGAGATCATATGAATCAGATATCTAATCTGATAAGATAAAGAAAAATGATAAGTCGTAAAATAATAAGATAAGGTGAAAATGAATATCATAGTTACTGGTCCGTAACAAGAGGTAGGTACTTGAGTCACATGATCCTGGTGCTTTGAGGCCTGCTTCACCCGGGTAGCAGCGACGGACAGGTCCAGGTGTGAGGGTCCCTTTTGATCAGTAGTACCATTCACGAACATGCGCCAACTATATGCTTCAGGAGCTGAGACTGGTGGAGCCTCCCTGACGATGACGGGAGAGGAATTGCATTGTATAGCCCCTAGTTAATTTGAACGCGTGTGACACCAGGTAAGGAAACTGACTTACGCTATTCACAGACATCCCGGACCAACCTAATGGTAAGCTTCTTCTCCTTGATGGACGTGATCAACTGGCGCTTATCAGGAAGCGACAGGTCATTGATCCCCTTGGTCCGAGCAGCCAAATTACGTCGTTGTCCAGGCATAAGGATGTTATAGGGGTAACCTTCCATGACGAGCCCCTTTGACGCCAGGAATGGTAGGAGTGTCTTCCAGGGGAAATTGCTCCCCTGCAACTTCGACACATCCACACCATGCGCTTCTTAAAGTAACATCGGATTAGTCACAAACATGTAATATACAGAAAACTTACTGATGAGGTTGACGAGGAGTGTCTTGAGAGCTCCTGAGAGGTCTGTGTAATCGTTGCCCTCATCCTCCAAGGCAGGCTCAGCAAGTGAAAAGCAGATGGCGTCAGTGGGCTGATTCTCATCACGAGTTGCTGGTTGGGCACTTCCACTGCGTTTGTTGACCTCTTCACTGAAAGCTTCCTCCGCCACCACGAGGGATGTAGCATTACTGATTGGGACGTGAGGCAGTTGTACAAAAATGCATTGAGCTGACGACTCATTAGACATGGGCTTTGAGATGGCTGATGATGGTGTCTGAGTCTGCCTTGCAGCGTGTTTCCCAAAACTAGACAAGTGCTTTCATGAGCAACGAACAACCATTCATTGGATACAAGTACATACCTCAGTAGCACCAGTGGTTGTGTGGGCATAGCCTAGCGAAGTATCTTCATTCATGATGTTGCCACACATGACGAGGGCCACTTGGAAGCCGTGCTTTGCAGCAGCAGCATCCGCCTGAAGAACTATGAGCAAATGTCGGAAGTCACAAAGGACGTTACCTACAACGTGGCAGAGCTTGCGGCAGATGGCATTGAAGGTATGGTTGCATTGTGATAGTGTGTGCTCGTGACACTTCATCAACTCTGCGAGTTCGAATGTCTCTAGAATTTCTTTCCAATTATTGTTTTCTTCATCAACGAATCGCTTGTAGCAGTGACTGATGAGGGTAGGCATGGCTTGAGTAGGGTTAATAAAGCCAGAACT
>QFEL01002444.1:0-16964 GCA_003316195.1 Neoboletus brunneissimus | reverse complement strand
GACGGAGACAGTAGTCGGAAATGAAGAGCGGAGGTGAAAGGGGGCGCTGCCCGGGGCGGAGGGGAAGGGTTCGAAATGAACCCGGGCTAGGCTGTATGGTTTTAAGGTTTAAATGAAAAGAAGTGTGACTGACGAATGTGAGAGGTAAGAAGCATAGGTAAAATGGAGGGCAAGTGCGGGAAGAAGAGGTTAGACAAGAGGAAAAGGTAGACTATAGGAATGGATCGTAACAGAATGTGGCCAGGGAGTTGCACATTCCAAAGAACATTACTGTAGGCTTGAAGAGGTCAAACAGAGTAAGGAAGGTGGCCTTCCAATGGTCCTCTGGTTTGATCAGGACATTGTTATATCCCCAATGAACATTGAACTTGGTAAAGATTGACGACTCTGTCAGCTTGTCTATTAGGTCAGAGACAAGGGGGAGGGGGTAGGCATTCTTGATGGTATGCTTGTTGAGATAACGGTAGTCCTGGCAGGATTGTAGTTTTCCATTCTTCTTCTGAATGAAGAAGAAGGGGGGAGGCTTGTGGAGATTTGGAAGGGGTGATCTTCTCAGAGGTGAGGTGTTTGTCGATGAACTCCTTGCAGGCTATTTGTTCTTGTGGGTTGAGTGGGTAGGCCTTGCCTCATTGTGGGATAAATGAGTTCTTTAGTTCAATGGCATGTGTTACGATTCCCTGCTACGTCTACCTTTTTCCTCCTCTTCCCCGCTTGCCTCTGTCCTGCCTATGCCTCGTTCCTTCTCTCTTCAACTTGCCTCTGTCTTACCTATGCTTCTTACGTCTCGAGTTCTCCTTACTCATGGTCAGTCACGGCCCCTTTTCATTTAAACTTTAAACCACACAGCCTAGCCCGGGTTCTTCTCCGAACCCTTCCCCTCCGCCCCGGGCAGCGCCCCTTTCATCTCTGCTCTTCATCTCCGGCTATTACTCCCGTTCCGTTCCATTTCGTGCCCTTGCTGTAGTACCCCCGCTCGGACATCATGCGCACCCCTTTCCCCTTCGCCCTGTACCTACCATTCCTGACTCAGTCTGTGCGCAGTAGGGTACACTACTTAAACAACGAGCTCGCATCCCTGTACTGTAGCTTAGCTTCCCAAAATCTACTCTTGACAAGCTCACCTTTGCGCGATCGCCCCTTCGCCTGTCACTGGACCGGCTAGGACCCTCGCATCCCTTCGTACTCGACAACAAGGCATTAGACCTGAGTCGACTAAGGCTTCGGACCATAGATCCTCGCCTTCACCTGCGCTCTTCACCACCTAGCCTCTGTCTCCCTTCGCCTTTAGCTAGAGCTTCCACCTTCGGATCTACGGTCGGCTTTCCCAGGTCGAACCGTAACAGCATGGTCATAAGGGCGAGAGGGGGGAAGTTTGGTATCACTTTTGGTGAAGATGTCAGTGTATTGTTTGTATGTGGTGGGAAATGTGACCAGCTGTTGGTCTTGCTGTTGGGCAATTGCGGTGGAGAGGGTGGTCTTCTGGATGACAAATTCTGGCATGTTTCCATGTGCATTGAAGAATGCAGCTCATTGTAAGGGTTTCCACCTATGGAACTGGTCATATAGTTCATTCTCTATGTGTTGTTTCTCGTTGGCCCTAAGGAATTTGAGCAGGTAGCATTGTTGCTGAGTTCCCAATGTGTTCTCTAACATGCTCCGGTATTGTGAGGGGTCCAATGTTATCTTCCCCATCCTCCAGTCACAGTTTGGGTTCATAGCCCATAGCCAGGGCAGTCCTAGAATGATGTTGTTACAACTCGCCCTAGCCCCTATCCCTTTTTCGGCCTAACCCCTGTCTCACACCTGTGACAACCGCCCGTACACCTGTACCTCGCCCCTCGTCCTCATCCCTCCTGGCTTTAGGAGACTGTTATCGTCCCTAACGTGACTCCTTCGCTTGGTCTTACGACTAGACATCACTCAGACTCACCATCTTCCATCCTCGTCCCACTCCGAGTTACCTCCTCCACCCTACCCTCCACTATAGATCCGTTCCCGTGCCTATCCAGGAACGCCCTTCCTCCTCGTCACCTTGGACCTTCACCGGTCACATCTGGGGATCTTCCCCATCACCGTCATTTGTCCTTGCATCTGCCCAGGATCTCCCCCCTGGTGCCCTCGTACACTTTCTCTTCGTTCTTATTCACCTTGCTACTCCTCATTTACCTTACCACCGGTGCTATCGGCACACCCTTTACCCTAGTCATGCGTCCTACCGACGTCATGTTGTAGTTCTCCCTTTGCCCCGCTTATGCGGCCCCCACCCTCGCTTATTTCACACCTGGCACTTTAGCTTGCGCATCCTTTTGACGGCCCTGCCCTTTGCCCACACCCTTGGCCCACATTTGGGCTCCTCTTGATTCATTTACTTATATACTGAACCCCTTCGTATACTTATACTCTATCTTCGTCTTGCCTGGTATTCCCCTAGTACCTTGCACCTTGGACTCTGGACTTCCCCTTGCGTTGTAGTACCTGTACTTCGCACCTTGCCAATGTCCACCCTTAGATCATCTTCTGCTGCTGTCTGGCGCCCCCGTCAGGACTTCCTCGACCAGAAGATGCTACCAGGCCTACGTCGCCAGCTGCCCGGTTGGAACGTAACAGATGTCATCTTTGCCACAGTTTAGGATAAGGAGCTCTTGCTGCTCCAGGATCCCACCAAAGTCCATCATGACTTTGGCTTTATACCAGATGGTACCAGACTGTTTTTCCATTCCATCCACATTCCAAGCTCAGATAGGCAAATTTAACTTGGTGACAGATAAATCCCATTTGATAGCTGCTGCCCAGTTGACAAAGCAACCGGTCACTCCTTGTTATGTTCAAACCCAGGTAGGCCTGAGATGTAGACTGGTAAGCAACTTCTTATCGAGGATGTCCTGACGGGGGTGCCAGACAACTGAAGAAGGCAATCAAGGGGGTTGCATAGGCAGGGTATGCGAATACAAGGGGTATGGCTGATATGGACAAGGTACAAGTCCAGAGGTAGAATCAGTAAGCTGAAGCTAGGGTACAAGTGTATTCGAAGGTCCTGTATAAGTACTATGCGAATGAAGAGGAGCCTGAATGTGGGCCAAGGGCATGGGTGGAGGGCAAGGACGTCAGAAGGACGCGCAAGCCAAGGTGACAGTTGTGAAATAAACAAGGTAAAGGCCACGTAAGCGGGGGCAAAGGGTGAACTACAGCATGACATTGGTGAGACGCATGATTGGGGCAAAGGGTGTGCTGATAGCACCAATGGTAAGGTAAATGAAGGACAGCAAGGTGAATAAGAACAAGGGAAAACATACAAGGGTGCCAGGGGGAGATCCTGGGCAGATATGAGGACAAAGAACAGTAATGGGGAAGATCCCCAGATGTGACCAGTGAAGGCCCAAGGTGATGGGGGAGTAGGATGTTCCTGGATAGGCACAGGAACAGGTCTATGGTGGAGGGTAGGATGGAGGAGGTAACTCGGAGTAGGGGTGAGGGTGGAAGGTGAGGAGTCTGAGTGGTGTCTAGTCATGAGACCAAGCAAGGGGGTCACATTAGGGACAATGATGGCCTCCCTAGGTGTTATGATTTTCCTCAGCTCGTGGTACTCGGCCTGGTGTTCCCCTATCTGGCCCCCGGCTATATCATTTTCCATTCCCGGTCACGCCTTGACTCTCTCCGGCCTGTACTCATGTTCGTCGCCCTTGACTTGGACCTTACCAGTTACCCTCGGCACTCCCCGGCCTCATGCCTTCCCTTCATCATCGCCCTTTGGCTGTATTACCACCGCTGTGTCGCACAGCATTCTCTGTCTCTGTCTCCATTACTTCTCCCGTGATGCCTCTCGGTTGCTATTCTATTTGGGCTCTGTTCTCAGTATCTATTGGCTCACGTGCTACCTCAGTGGCTTTCATCTGCTCTCTTACTATAGACCCCGACGCTGGTATATTGGTTCCTTACTGCTCTCTATTGCTCCCTATTGGTGCCGGTTACCTTTTATGGACATTTCCCCACAGGCTACACAGGTCTTCCCCATAGTTATATATAGGCCTGCCTTATGCAGTTGTATCTTAACTTAGATCTGATTCATCGTACCTAGCTTCGAACTCTTGGCTGGAGCCTTCTCAGTCAACTAGAGCCGAAGTGCCATCATCACTCTAGTTCCCCTCCGGTGGTCAGGAAGGAACCCTCGTACCTGCACCGGACTGTATCCCATCTTGCCTTGGACGCTGAGACTGCTCTTAGCTGAGTGTTCAGTTGCTGGGTGCAAGATCTACTTATTACACTAGCGTCGGTCAAGCATTAGCCAGTGGACGCAAAATGTAACACTAGGTGAGGAGGGACAAGGATAAGGGGCAAGGTACAAGTATATGGATGGTGCTCACAGGTGTGAGACAGGGGTTGAGCCAAAAAAGGGATAGGGGCTAGGCAAGTTGTAACACTCCTGTGTTGACTAGTGCTTGGGTTTCAATGATTTTTGCTCCTGTTTTGTCACAGATCAAGAGGGGAACACGAATAGCATTACTCTTCAATCCAGACATAAATACAGAAGCAAGTGTTATGGGAGACAAAGGCATTGACCCTTTTCTCCCATCTAAAAACCTGGTTGAGTGTGGTCAGCACTCTCCTTTGCGAGACTTCCCTGGGCATTGAGGGCAATGACCAATTCCTCCTTCCAGTTCTTGGCGGCGGTATCCCACTTAAGGGGATCTCCTTTCTCATCGAGGTCTCCCTCAAAACACATCTTCATTGTGCACAATATTTCTTCAGCAGTCTTGATAGTCCTAAGACCTTTGACATAGGAGTCCAAAGAGTTTTTAGGGGAAGAGTCCCAAGTGGAAGTGGTAGTTATGGCTCAGGTGTAAGTGGAACTCTTGCCCATTTTAGGATGGTTGTGAGTTGAACAACCTTTCTTATGACATATAAAACATCTATTCTTCCAAATGTGGCAAGCCCTATCATCAGGAGAGAGGGTAAGGTAATCCATGTCCATAGCATTAGGGTCCTTCCAAGGTGGTTGGTGGTATACTGTGGGGAGGGTTCCTCATTTGATGGACTGGATTCTCCTGATGTTCCCATTGATCTTGGCAGCCTTGGAGTAGAGCTGCTCCATGTTCTTGAATGTCTGGAGGGTTTCGGAGAGGGTGAGCTGGGTGGAAAGCTCTTTATCAAGCCCTCGAAGGAACCATTCAGAGAGTGCTCCAGTGTCGGAGATCTGGGATTTAACAGCTTCCACTGAGAAGTCAGCAATGTACTGTTCAAATCCCTGAGGGTCCCTGGGATTCTGAGAGAGAGCACCTAGTCTAATCCGGGCTTGGGTGGTGGTGTCATAAGGGGTGAAGGTGTTCTTGAAGGCCTCTTTGACCTTGTTGTATGATGGTTCAGTGGAGTTGGTGGGTGATTCCTGGATTTTGGTAAGCCACACCTTGGCAAAGGCCTTTCCTTTGCCATGGGGCATCCTGTTGAGGAGAATGACACTTTTGGCAATACCGGAGATACCAGCCATGGTAAAGTATACATTCATGGACAGGAGCTATCTATGTGTGTCTTCCACTTTCCCAGAGAACTCTCCTGGGAGGGCAGCTTTACTTGCCATGTCTTTGTCATCATCATCATTTGGGAGGTCTCTGTCACCATCAGGGGAGCTGGGATCTGGGTCGGATGGATTGGGAGGTAGTTGGGCTTTTTCTTCTGTGAGGGGGGGATCTACCTCAATAGCAAAGGGGTCCAATCTGGTGGTTTAGATAGCTTCTCCCGATGAGATGTCTACTGGTGTGTGATGAGTATGAAAGAAGGCACGACTGACTCTGGGCAAGAGAGTTGTGTGGCTGGGAGGGGGTGGGATAGGAGGATTCCTGGTTGTTCTTCGAGATGATTTTCCAATGGAGGGAACAGCAGAGAACAATAATGTAGTTGATTGGATTGGAGAGATCTGTTCTTCTTCATCTGACTCTGGCTGTTGTCCGAGAAGGTTAGAGAGGTTGATTCAGTGTGTGATGAAGGTTCTTTTATGACTATCACCAGGTAGTCAGGTTTAGAAGGGTTAGGTTAGGTAACACCAACGTAATAGAAACTTTGATCTTTTGTTATGTTTGTTAGGCATAACAAGTGACATGACTCATGTCTGCTAAGCTCCAATAGGAGTTCCTATGGTCAAGTCTGGAGCTAGGTCTCTGAGGCGATAGTCTAGTGACAGGAGTGTTATTTCCTAGTGGAGAAAAGGGGATTATGAGCCAAGTGGGGCAAAGTGAGTCAGGGAAATGCAATCTCAGAACTTGTAGACATGAAGTGTTGTGTAGATCAAAGTTACCATACACAAGGTAACTACGTGCTATTTATAGTAGAGGATTCAAGGTCTGCTCAGTAGCAATGAGTACTAGGGAACTACAAGACAGTATACAAAAGAATACTGCCAAGGAGGGAATAGAGTCTCTGGCCTGTGGGAACCAATCAACTGGAGTCAATAAGTAAAGGGAGTAGCAACTGAGAGGGTCATGGGAGAAGTAGAGAAAAGGGTCCATGCTTACATCCTCTCCACAGGGTCAATAGCAAAAGCCATTGAGAAAGCAGTGTTTCATCTCCAGGTGTTGCTAGAATGTCCTGCCACTCATCAGGGGTCTCCGTGATCATGGGAAGGGATGTCTTGTGACCAGTCACAGGACTCGTACTTGTAACATGGCCTTTTATCCTTGCACTTTCACACCTGTCACTACAATTACATGTCCCTATGATGCCATTACCCTTTGCCCACATTCAGGCTCCTCTTGATTTATATATTTATATACCAGACCATCTTAGACACTTTTCCCATCTTGATCTTACCTGGGTATCCCCTAGTGATATAGCCATTGTACTTCACATCTTGCCTGTTATGATTTTTTCATATACCTACTTTTTTTCCTCTAAGCAATGCCTAGCTCACCTTGTCTCACTCACAACTATGCTTCCCCTGCAATTCACTTTACTTCTGTGATGCATCACCAGTCTCAGTCAGTACCTGTTCATCTTAAACTTTAAACTTACATACCCTCGCCCAGACTCTCTTCTGAACTCTTCCCCTCCACCCCAGGCAGTGCTCCTTTCATCTCTGCCTTTTATCTCCAAGTACTGACTCTGCTCCATTCCATTTCATGCCCTTGCTGTAGTACCCCCACTTGGACACCTTGTGCACCCTCTCCTCTTCACCCTAGACTTACCTCTTCCAGCGTGGTCTGTGCACCATAGGGTACATTATTTAATCCTCGATCCAGCACTCCTGTACTTTAGCTTAGCTTCCTGAATTCTACCCTTGAAGCTCACCTTCATGCAATCTGCCTTCATTTGTCACTGGACTGGCTTAGGCCTTCATAACCTTTGTCCTTGACAACTGTCATATACCGCAACTCCAACCTCCAGACCCTTCTCTGATCTCTGTATATACGTCCTCCGGTGCGTTCTCACCCAGGACTTGACCTCTGACCTCTGGACTTTGACCTCCATACATAGCTTCTATATATATTTTAGTTCCACTTCCTAGATACCTCCAACCAGTGTTCACTTATTGAATACAGCTCTGGCTATGTACATTTCGGCTTCAGCATTCCAACTCTCTGCCTTACTCATTCCTTACTAAGTCCTTACTAATCCACCCCATCTCTGTACTATATAAAGTGTACAATTCTATAGTAAGTAGTTAGCTTGAATATCGACTTTGACACCAGGCTCCAATCCTCCAAGTCATATTGTTACCACCTCCACTTCACTCCAAAATCCAAGGCAAGCTTGATCAGCAAGGGTGTACCACATAAGGTGAAGCCAACATCTCAATCCCTCTAAAACTCTGGAACATCAGAGTTTACCCCAGGAGTCTGACACAGTTTTAACAACAACAAGGCTTTTGACCTGAGTTGACCAAGGCCTTGGACCTTAGATCCTCACCTCCCCTTGTGTCATCACCTCTCTTTGCCCCTGTCTTTGCCTCCACCCTTGCTCCCTTTGTCAAGAGCTTCTACCTTTCAGGTCTACGGTCCCCCCCCCCCCTAGGTTGAACTGTAACAAAAGCTAAGCTCTTCTCATCGCAGTTACTATCACTGTTACAACTCGTCCTAGCCCCTATCCCTTTTTCGGCTTCACCCCTGTCTCACACCTGTGAGAACCGTCTGTACACCTGTACCCCGCCCCTAGTCCTTGTCCCTCCTCGCCTAAGAAGGCCGTCACTGCTCCTAACGTGACCCCCTTGCTTGGTCTCTTGACTAGACTTCACTCGGACCCTTCGTCTTCCGTCCTCGTCCTACTCCGAGTTACCTCCTCCACCCTACTCCCCGCCATAGACTCGTCCCTGTGCCCATCCTGGAACACCTACTCCCCCGTCACCTTGGACCTTCACCGGTCACATCTGGGGATCTTCCCCATCACCGTCATTTGTCTTAGTATCTCCCCAGGATCTTCCCCTGGCACCCTCGTACGCTTTCTCCTTCTTCTTATTCACCTTGACGCTTTCCATTTACCTTACCGTTGGTGCCTCCGGCACACCCCTTCGCCCTAGTCATGCGTCCTACCGACGTCATGCTGTAGTTTCCCCTTTGTCCCGCTTACGCGGCCCCCACCCTCGCTTATTTCACACCTGGCACTTTAGCTTGCGCGTCCTTTGACGTCCTCGCCCTTTGCCCACACCCTTAGCCCACGTTCGGGCTCCTCTTAATTCATATACTTATATACTGGACCTTTAGTACGCTTGTTCTCTATCTTGACCTTACCTGGGTATTCCCCTCGCATTGTAGCACTCGTACTTTGCACCTACCCCAATGTCACTGCTTTGATCTTCTTCTACTGTTGTCTGGCGCCCCCGTCAGGACTTCCTTGACTAGAAGAAGCTCCCAGGTCTACGTCTCCAGCTTACCCGGTTGGAACGTAACAATCACTGTAAACTGCCCACCATTTCCTATCCATCCAATGACTATGGGTGGTGCACCACCTACTCTGATTCCCCATATGACACTAAGGAGAATCCTCCCTCTGAAGAAGAGTCGGAAGAATCCACTGACCTTGATGTACCCATCCCTGACAAAGAAGAGGAGCACTCTGGCCTTCTCCTAAGCCACCAACTCTCCACTCAGCTCTTCCTGTTAGATGTGTTGAGTGCACACCCTGGGAGTGTATTACTGTATTAGTATTGCAGCCACATTGTGGCACATTGTTATGCATTGTTTAGCGCATAGTTGTACTCCTGGAGTGCCACAGTGGACGCTTTCCTTAGCTTCTCACTGTGGACTCCAGGTATGTCTACTTCCCACTCAAATATAATTAGCTTCTCACTGTGGACTCCAGCTGTGTGGTTCCAGCTGTCTTAACAGGTTATGAGCCCCACGCTTTAGTTGCTTCATTCACCCTCAACAGCCTTAGTGAAAATTTTCACCCCACTGCCTTTGGTCACATCCCCAGCCCTTTTCCATCACCTACACCTTCCCTATATCAAACACCATGTCTTCTGACCACCAACAGCACTTGCATCACATCCAGCCACTCATGGCTCCAACTACATCACCTGGAGTGAGGAGATGAAGGCTCTATTTCACTCCAAAGGCCTGTGGAGACTCGTCAATGGAAAGGAGGTCCACCCATTCACTGCTGGGGCAGAACAGACAGCCTGGGACATCAAGCAGGACAAAGCTGCAGGGGAGCTGATGCTCAACATTGCACCAGACCAGCAAGTCCACATTAGAGCAGACCAAGATGACCCCACAGCGGCCTGGGCAGCACTCAAGAAGATCTTTGTCCAACAGAAGGCCAGCAGCCATTTTGTCACATACGACAAGTTTTTCAGCATCCAAAAGCGTCCTGAGGAGTCACTGCCAGCGCTGGCAGCATGAGTTGAAGAAGCCATGCTGTGCATCCAGGACTTGCACAGCACATCGTTCAATTTGAAGACTCTGGATGCGGAACTGAGCTACATGGCGATGATTTAGGCTCTGGGCCCAGAGTACTTCCACTTCATCTCGTCCCTGGCACTCCTGACTAACCTGGACAAGGACAAAGTCAAGGCAGAATTCCAGACCAAGGAAATCAACCACTGGCCACGCTCTGAGGCTACCCCCACTCCCACACAGTCCACACTTGTCGCATCACCTGCCAGCTGTGCCTGTTCAGCCAACGCACCATGTTCATTCTGCGAGAAGCAGGGCCACTGCCAGTGCAAGTGCTACTCACTGCAGCATGCCAAAAAGTACTACAAGTTGAACCACAACAAGGATAAGAAGGGCGATGCGTCACAGACAGCCAATCCAGTTGCAGCAGGACCTGAGGAAGTCATCGAGCATGCAGGAAATGCAAGTCTTCGTTCCAGTGACCCCTCTGATCCATTCTTGCCGCTCCAACTCAATGCTGACCACAACTGGAATGCAGACTCAGGGGCCACTTCTCATATGATGCCCCATTGCCACTGGCTGTGCAACTACACCCCCAAATGTGTTCCTATCAAGCTCACAGACAACACCATCATCTATTCAGCTGGAGTCGGGTCAGTTGTGTTCAAACTGGTGCTTAATGGAAAGAGCAGTTGAGCAGTGGAGTTTTTGAATGTATTGCATGTTCTCCAGCTGAGGAACAACCTTCTCTCTGTCCTATACCTCACCCACTTGCAGTGCCCAATCCTTTACCACAGGTCCCTGAGTCACCACCTGCGCCAGCACCAGCACCAGCACCTAGTCCAATCAGTATTAGAGCACGTCTGCCTCACAGAACGCGCCAGCAACCACGGGAATGGTGGAAACTGAGCCCAGCACAGCTAGTGGAGGACTCAGACAGCGATAGCGACTCAGATGAAGAAGCAGGCATGGCAACTGTTTCGCAGTGAACACAGCGCACCCGAGGTCATTTAGAGACGCCATGAAGTGTGATGATGCTCCAGCATGGAAGCAGGCTGCTCTCAATGAATTGGAGGCTCATAAGATGAATGGCACATGGACACTTGTCCCCAGGCCCTCGGATCACCCAGTGATTGGCTCCAAGTGGGTCTGCATTAAGAAATACCATGCTGATGGCTCCTTTGAGCGATACAAGGGTTGTTTGGTTTCACAGGGCTTCTCCCAGCGCCCAGGCTTCAAATTCCTCGAGGTCTTCACACCCACTGTCCGGCTACCCACTCTGTGTTACGTTCCAACCAGGTAGCTGGAGACGTAGGCCTGGTGGCATCTTCTGATCGAGGAAGTCCTGACGGGGGCGCCAGACAACAGCAGAAGATGATCAAGGGGTGGGCATTGGCAAGGTGTGAAGTACAGGTGCTACAACGCTAGAGAGGGTCCAAGGTCCAAGGTCCAAGGTACTAGGGAAATACCAGGCAAGACAAAGATGGGAAAATAAGTGTACTAAGTGTCCGGTATATAAGTATCCGAATGAAGAGGAGCCAGAATGTGGGCCAAGGGTGTGGGCAATGGGCGAGGACGTCAAGAGGACGCGCAAGCTAAAGTGCCAGGTGTGAAATAAGCGAGGGTGGGGGCCGCGTAAGCAGGGCACAGGGGAAACTACAGCATGACGTCAGTAGGACGCATGACTTGGGCAAGGGTGTGCCGATAGCACTGGTGGTAAGGTAAATAAAGAACAACGAGGTGAATAAGAACGAGAAGAAAGCGTACGAGGGCGCCAGGGGGAGATCCTGGGCAGATACAAGGACGAATGACAGTGATGGGGAAGATCCCCAGATGTGACCGGTGAAGGTCCAAGGTGACGGGGGTAGAGGGCGTTCCAGGATAGACATGGGAACAGATCTATGGCAGAGGGTAGGACGGAGGAGGTAACTCGGAGGGGGGAAGGATGGAGGGCGAGGAGTCCGAGTGGTGTTGGGTCATTAGACCAAGCGAAGGAGTCACGTTAGGGACGATGACGGTCTCCTAAGGCAAGGAGGGACGAGGACGAGGGGCAAGGTACAAGTGTACAGGCGGTTCTCACAGGTGTGAGACAGGGGTTAGACCGAAAAAGGATAGGGGCTAGGACGAGTTGTAACACTCTATGCATCATCCTTGCCCTGGCCACCATTCATGACCTGCACCTCTCATCTGTCGACGTCTCCAATGCATATCTAAATGGTGAGATGGACTGTAATATCTATATGGAGCAACCAGAGGGCTTTGCACAGGGAGATCCAAAGGCAACAGTGTGCCTGCTCAAGAAAGCGCTCTAGGGCACGAAACAGGGTGGTAATCACTGGAATCGCAAGATGTGCGAGATTCTCAACTTGATGGGTTTCTCAGAGACATATTCTGATGCAGCTGTCTATATCTTCATCCACAGTGATGTCCAGATTATCCTGCCTGTCTTTGTCAATAACATGACCTTTGCCTCCAAGTCTCTGGATGCAATCAAGCAGGCCATTGACAATCTGTGCAAACATCTCAAATTGCGCGACTTGGGATCCACCACTGAGATCCTAGGCATTAAGATAGACTGTGATTGTTCCAAGCACTCACTCACCATCTCCCAGTGTCAGTATTGCATCGACATGCTCGCCCGCTTCAACATGGCCGAGTGCAAGCCTGTCACAACTCCCATGGATCCGGGCCTGTCCCTCTCATGCGACCAGAGTCCCACAACACCTGAAGACCGCACATTCATGCATTCTGTTGACTATGGAGGTGCCATTGGCTCATTGCAGTACCTCTCCTGCACCACTCGCCCAGATATCGCATATGCTGTGGACCAGCTTGCTTCATTCACAGCCAATCCAGGCATTGCCCACTGGAACACCATCAAGCATCTCTTCCACTATATCCAAGGCACTCTCGCCTATGGAATCACTTATTCCCCAGATCCCTCTGCCTCTGCTCTCTTCTCCACCTTCTCCGATGCAAACCATGGTGGGTGTAAGGACTCTGGACGCTCCACCGGTGTATATGTCATGAAGATTGGCACTGGCGTCATTTCCTGGATGTCCAAGCGGCAGCCCATTGTTGCTCTATCCACCACTGAGGCCAAGTACATCGCTGCATGCGAGGCTGGCAAGGAAATCATCTGGATGTGCAAGCTGCTTACAGAATTCAGATTTCAGCTCTAGGGACCATCCATTCTCCATATGGACAACCAGTCAGCAATCCAGGTGGCAAAGCATCTGGAGCATCATGGCAGAATGAAGCAGCTGGATCTCCAGTGGTACTGGCTGCATGATGTGGTCGAGCAAGGCATTATCTCACCCTCCTTCACCCCCACTGCAAGCATGCCTGCCAATTTGCTCACCAAAGCACTCCCTCATGTCAAAGTGCAGCAATTCTATAGCATGCTTGGACTTGGGACATTCTAATGAGGTGCGCAATCAGGGGGGAGTGTTAGATGTGTTAAGTGCACACCCTAGGAGTGTATTACTGTATTAGTATTGCAGCCACATTGTGGCGCATTGTTATGCATTGTTTAGTGCATAGTTGTACTCCTGGAGTGCCACAGTGGATGCTTTCCTTAGCTTCTTACTGTGAACTCCAGCTGTGTGGTTCCAGCTGTCTTAACACTCCCTTCCTCGAGAACCCACCCCACCTTCTTCCACTCTGATTGCCATCCGGCCCATTTTTCCTCTCCCCACCCCTGCCTTCTTTTTGCACCAACCACCACCCATCACTTGACCACCCATCACTTGACCACCCATCCTTGCCCCATTCCCCACCATGTCCTCAACCAAACCTGTCAAACTCCACATCGGAGCACCTGAGGTCTTCAATGGATAATACAAAGGATCTGAAGCCTGGTTGGACACTGTTCAGTTTTACCTCATTGTCAATACCAATGTATACAACTCTGAAGACAAGAAGGTTGCTTTTGCCCTCTTGTACATAACCGAAGGAACCACAAAGACCTGGGCAAAATCCTTCTGGAAACAAGCCATCACCAGAACAGTTGTAAACTTTAGCACCTTCATGGACTTCGCCACCAAATTCTACACCACCTTTCACCACCAGGACACTGTAGGGAATGTCATTGCCTGGCTGTCCACCACCAGAATAACTGTAAAGAAGGACAAAACCTTTGATCCCCCCTTTCCCACCTATATTGCCAAGTTCCAAGGTCATATCTAGCAGGCCAGCATTAAAGACAACAATGTCCTCATCAGCTACTTTGCAGCAGAACTTCCTCCCTTCCTGATGAGGCACATCATGTTCCTCGACACCGTCCCCACCACTATTAATGACTGGTACTCCAAGGCTGTTCATTTCCACACTCAATGGAAATAGGCTGATGAGATTACCAAAAGAAACCAACAGCCCTACCGACAAATGTATCAGTCCTTTGCCTCCTCTGCCCTGAAGAAAGACCCCAATGTGATGGATACCTCAGCCATCAAGGTTGAGAAGATGACTCTGGCCATTAAGAAGCAGTGTATGGAGAAGAAGCTTTGCTTCTGCTGCCACAAACTGGGCCATCTGTCCTCCCACTGCCCCCACTTCACCTCTCCTCACAAGCAAGTGAACACTGTGGCTGAAGAAACCAAGGATAAGGGAAAAGGGAAGGACAAGGACAATGTCCCTAATCTGATCGATTGTGAGGATGACAAGGAAGACACCCTGGCCATATGTCAGGTTCATTACACCTCTTTGGGTTTTTAAACAGGAAAGCAGCTTTAATGCCTTCTTCCCCTACCTCTTCATGTGCATCTGTACTAGTATAAGATATTTCCAAGAAAATGCAAATTTCTATTCAAGTCATCATACCTTTACACACCCTGAAAGCTGTTGAAACTTGAGCCCTCATTGACAGTGGTGCAGATATCTCCTGCATTGACTGGGACTTTGTCCACAAAAACCACCTTCCCATCAGACATCTAAAAGAACCTATCCTAGTCTGCAATGTCGATGCCTTCTACAACAAGGACGGGGTGATTAAGTTCACATCCAACCTCATTGATAAACATCATGGCTCTCATGTCTATACTAAGTTCAATGTGTGATGAGGGTATAACAATGTCTGAATTAAAGATGGACACCAGTGGAAAGGCAGCTTTATTACCCACAAGGGCCTCTTCAAACCAACAGTCATGTTCTTCAGCATGACCAACTCTCCTGCTACCTTTCAAAGGTTTATGAATGATTTGTTCTCTGATATGATCACAAAGAAATGGCTCATAATCTATATGGATGACCTCCTCATTTTCTCCCCCAATGCAAAAACCCATGAAGAGTGGACCAAGTGTGTCCTCCAATATATGACTGAGCTTGACCTCCACTTTAAGCTCAAGAAGTGCACCTTTGCCACCAAAGAAGTCAAATATCTTGGCATGATTACCCAATCCAACCAGCTTGCCATGGATCCAGTCAAACTAGAAGGCATCTCTGCCTGGCCCCAGCCCACCAATGTCAAGGGGGTCTGCTCCTTCCTTAGCTTCACTAATTTCTATTGCTGATTTATTCCAAATTACTTCCACGTTGCCCACCCCCTCATTAACCTTACTAAAAAGACCACTGAGTGGAACTGGTCTCCCTCCTGCAAGTCAGTCTTTCAGCAGCTCAAGCAACTCTTCCTCAAAAAACCCATCCTCCACCTCCCTAATTTGTCCTCCCCCTTCACCATTGCTACCAATGCATCAAAGTACACCTCCAGGGCCATTCTCCTCCAAACAGACTTGAATGGTGACTGGCACCCCTGTTTCTACCTTTTCCAATCCTTCACCCCAGCTGAGTGAAACTATGACATCTACAACAGGGAACTTCTTGCTGTCATCCGTGTTCTTAAAGCCTGGCAACATTATCTCCATGGATCCCCCTTTCCAGTCCAGGTCTTCACTGACCACAAGAATCTTACCTACTTCTGCTCCTTCCAAACCCTCAACTGTCATCAGATCATCTCCCCTGTGACATAGACAATCAAGGGGTCACCCTCCTACTCCCCTTCCTCTTTGTTTGCCTCATTGACACTGCCCTCTCCGACCATATCAAGTCCACCTCGGCAGACAACCCTTGTGCCCTTCAGGCACTCCCATCCCTCTCCCATGACACCCCAGCTTTCCTTTGCTCTCGCACATTCCCTTGGCAATTACTCAAAGGTGTTCTCACTTATAATGGCCATATCTACATCCCTGCCAACTCCTCCCTCCACTGCTCCATCCTCCAATGATGCCATGACCATGCCTTCACTGGCCATCCCAGCTATCTTAAAACTTGCCAACCTGTCGCCTCCAAATTCTGGTGGCCCAGCCTTGCCTCCTATGTTTGCCACTATGTTGAGGGCTGTGCCATGTGCCAACAAAACAAGACCAAGACCCACCCCACTGTTCCCCCGCTCACCCCCATTCACTCTATCTACATCCACCCCTTTCAGCAAATTTCCTGTGATCTTATGACTGACCTGCCCCTGTCTGGGGACTTTGATTCTCTTTTGGTCATGGTCGACCATGGGCTTACTAAGGGGGTGATCCTTTGCCCTACCAATAAGACCATGACAGCAGAAGGCATCACCATACTTTTTTTCCTTTCCATTTACAAACACTTTGGCCTCTTTGACAAGGTCATCTCTGATCAGGGACCTCAATTTGCCTTGGCATTCACCAGAGAACTTAGAAAACTCCTTAATTATGATCTCGCCCTCTCCACTACCTACCTTCCTCAGACTGATGGAGAAACCAAACACATCAATCAGGAGGTCAAGACTTACCTTCAGATCTTCTGTGAAGCCCATCCCACAACTTGGGCTAACTCGACTGCCAACGCAGAATTTGCCCACAACCACTGCCACCACTCTGTCACAAATCAATCTCCATTCTACCTCATGATGGGCTATGAATCTCATACCCTACCATTGGTCATCTCTGAAATATCCCTGCCTGCAGTTGCCTCCCACATCAAAAACTTGACAGCTGCCCATGATAAGGCCCTAGCAGCCCATGAACTCGCACACCAAGTAATGATGTCATGCAACCAGAGGAAGTGTAAACCTTTCAAAAAGGGAGATAAGATTTGGCTCAAAGTCTGCAATTTGAAATGATTGGTCATCAACCCCAAATTTGCACCTAAATGGGAAGGACCCTTCATCATCACTGAAAC
>QFEL01002439.1:0-19291 GCA_003316195.1 Neoboletus brunneissimus | reverse complement strand
CCCTATACCTACCATTCCTGACTCGGTCTGTGCGCAGTAGGGTACACTACTTAAACAGCTAGCTAGTGCCTTTGTACCCTAGCTTAGCTTCCCAAATCTACCGCTTGAAGCTCACCTTTGCGCGACCCAACTCTGCCTGTCACTGGACCAGCTTAGTTCTCTTCGCATCCCTTGTACTTGACAACAAGGCATTTGACCTGAGTCGACTGGAACTTCGGACCTCTGATCCTCGTTTCCACCTGTGCCTTTGTCCATCAACACCCCTCGCCTCGCCTTTGCACCTTAGTCGTCGTCCCTCCCACTAGGAGCTTTTACCTTTTGGGTCTACGGTCGCCCACCCTAGGTCGAACCGTAACAATCATGCAAACCATAAGTTTTCATGTCTACTATCAGTCTTCAAGTTGAAACTTGCTGACTCTAAACCTGCTACTAGTAACAACTTGGAATAGTTCTCCCATCATCACAGTGGACAACTTGGACTTGGATGACCCCACCAACTCATCCAAATCTTACCATGACATTGCCTGTCATTTCATTCACAGCCTGTTTCCGAGTTGTTCAAGTAGTACAATTATGCTAGACACTAATTTTCATGATAGCACAGGTTTTACTACTACTACAAGTTCTCACTCTTTGAATTGCATTCAAAGCCACAATTACCATTAGCTGAGTTTTTGAATTCCAAGTCATTCCTTGAAGTCTGATAATGTCTGCCATGATTGTCAATTCTGTGGTGTCTGTTGTACTCAGGTTGAATTATTTACAACATTTTTGAGATGTCTGTGAAATACTGTGGGGAAGGTAGCAAGGCTGTGGAGCCTTTACAGATATGTGACTCTGTAGCTTGAATAGCCTGGTTTGCTGATGTACCTGGCATCCATGAGGCCTATTCAGGCCTGCACATGTGATGTAGTCTACATCCCCTCTGTATATATAGGCCTGTTCCTCTATAACATCCATGGCTCATTCCATTTCATGGGCCCACTCATATGTAGTACACATATCCTATTTGTTTCTGTGGACCCACATGTGTGATATACCTTTTATGCATGACACCTGTGCAAGCCCATTCATATATATTCTATTGAGAGGATCAAGTGGCCTCATATAATGGGACACAGTGCAGTAAGTGCTGTACTGAGGGAGAAAGGGCCCTATGACATACCTGAGGGTTGAGACTGGTGGTTGTGGTTCATGTTCAAGAAAAATTGTAACTCCTATTGTAACTCAGTTGTGACTTGCGAACTAAGTAGCGAAGGTACACACTTATGTAATACTACTAAATACTTAGTGTAACTACACTATACTTCAACACTTCCCCTCGCTTTGTATTCCAGATACAATCAGTGTCAGAGGTATAGGAAAGTCACACAGGCAAGCAATGCTTCAAGCTGGTGAGTAGAATTCAAGACCAAGTTGAGAATGGAACTTCTTGAACTTAACATGTCCAAGGTTCTTAGTGAACATATCTGCTGGATTATCATCTCAGGAATAAATAGTAGCTCTACATTCTTAGAGACCATCATAGCATCACGTACAAAGTGGTATTTGATGCAGATGTGCTTGGATCTCTTTTCAGTGACTGGACTCTGCGCAATAAAGAGCAATCCTTGGTTGTCACCACAAACTGGGATTGGTTTTAGATGGTAACCCAATTTTTCCATCATCTGCTTGATCCAGATGGCTTGGCACATACAGTTGCTCAGAGCCATGTACTCAGCTTCAGTAGAAGATAGAGCAGTGGTTTTCTGCAGGTGTAAATTCCAGAGGAAAATGCCATCAGCTAATTTAACAAAGTACCTGGTTTGAGAGCAACTGGTATCAGGGTCTTGGCCCCAATCTGAGTCTGTACAAGCTATGATCCCAGAATCTTTTGAACCATCATAGACTAATGAGTAGTCTCTGGCACTAAGAAGATATCAGCAGATATACAGGGCCTTATCAAGGTGCTCTTGTGAGGGATTCGTGGAATATCTAGCCATTTGCATTACAGCATAGGTGATATCTGGGCAAGTACCAATTATAATATATAATAATGAGCCGATTACTGTCTGAAAGTGCGTCTACAATTCATGGTTGACAAGGGCATTATTCTTCACTAGGTAATATCCCTGTGGCAAAGGAGTCCAGACAGGGTTTGTGTTCTGCATTCTGAATTGCTCCAGAACTTTGTCCAGATAGGATACTTGGTTGATATGGATCCATTTCAGATCTTTTCTTCTAATATTCATCCTAAGGAATTCACAAGGTTCCCCAAGGTTGTGGCATTTCCACTTCTTCATGAATGTGGCCTTAAGCTTGTCTATGAGAGCTTTATTAGGTCCACAGAAGAGGGCATTGTCTACATAGACAATGGCAAGGGCGATATCATTTCCCTTGCAGTATACAAAGTGTCTGGCTGTTATGATTTTCATTTCTAGCTCATGTGCTCGCTTGTGAGCTACCATTCCTGGCCCAGCACTCTTCACCTGGTCCCCGGCTACACTCTATTTTCCTCTCCCCATCATCGCCTTGTGGCTATATCACCACTGCAGTGTTGCACTGCATTCTCGGTCTCTGTTCGCTGTTTGTTCAGACTCTGTTCTGGTATCTATTAGGTTCACTCCCTATCTTGCATGTGCTCTTACTATAGACCCCGGTGTTGGGTATTGCTCCCTATTGATGCTAGTTATCATATATGGACGCTTCCCCTTCGGGTAGTGTTACGGTTCGACCAGAGATGGGCGACTGTAGACCCGAAGGTTAAGCTCAAATCGAGGGCGTAGCGAGAGGGCAAAGGTTGGCTTGTGAGGTGACGCAGGAGAGGGCGAGGATCTAAGGTCCTGGGCCCAGGTTGACTCAGGTCTAAAGCCTGGTTGTCAAGTACGAAGGATGCGAAGGACTCAGCCGGTCCAGTGACAGGTGAGAGCGGATCGCGCAAGGAGGAGCTTATGAGAAGTATATTCGGGAAGCTAAGCTAGAGTACAGGGTGACTAGCTAGCGGTTTATATAGTGTACCCTACTGCGCACAGACTGAGTCAGAGATGGTAGGTACAGGGCTAAGGGGAGCAGGTGCGCATGGTGTCCGAGCGGGGGTACTACAGCAAGGGCACGGAATGGGGGAATACAGAGGCAATACTCGGAGATGAATAGTTGGAGATGAAACGGGGTGCTGCCCAGGGCGGAAGGGAAGGTTCGGAAGAGAACCTGGGCTAGGCTGTGTAGGTTTAGAGTTTGAAATGAAAAGGCACCGATAGAGACCGGTGATGAGTCACAGTAAACTAAGTCACGGTGGAACGAGTCAAAGAAGTAGGCGAGAGTGAGAAGGATGTACCATAGAGTGGAAAAAGAGTAGTCATACGAATGAATTGTAACAGGTAGCACAGGTTTTCCCCTAGTTATATATAGGCCCGCCTTAAGCGGCTGTACCTTAACTTAGACCTGATCCAAAGTACCTAGCTTCGAACCCTTGACTGGAACCTTCTCAGTCACTAGAGCCTTAGCAAAGTCATCACCTCTAGTTCCCCTCCAGTGGTGTGGAAGGAACCCTCATACCTGCGCTAAACTGTATCCCATCTCGCCTCAGATGCTGAGACCACTCTAGTCAAGTGTTCAGTTGCTGGGTGCAAGATCTACCTGTTGCACTAGTGTCTGCCACACTTCAGCTGACAGACGTGAACATAACACTGGTGTCAGTTTTGAGTCACTCAAAACCCATTTCCTTCATCAACTTGTCAAGTGATCTCCACCAGGCTAAGCCTGCCTGTTTAAGGCCATAGATGGCATGGAGTAGTCGGAGAATTTTGCCTTTTAGATGAAGAGGCATGAACCCTTCAGGAAACTCCATATAGAATTCCTCTTCCAATTTGCCATAGAGAAAGGCTGATTGGACATCAAGGCCCAATATATAGCAACCTTGTAGAGCTGATTGAAATGACCCAAAGCTCAAGGCTTAGGCAAGTCAACAACCAACTAAGACTGGGAAAGTTGCTGATAGAGGGAACTCTTTGAGTGTAACGAGACCTTCGTAGGTAACTCCCAAGAGAACTAGACTGGGGTACAGTCGTAGCCTCTTGGATCTTTATATACTAAACTACTGTTTGTATATGTCAATATTGAATCTACGATATAGGGTTATCAGTAATTAAATACGTGAGGTAGAAGCATGGATCATGAAATGGAAGAAGTGGTGATTAAATAGTCATGCAACACATGAGGTGTGGCAGAATGGAAGAGAAGCATGATGTGCACTACACGGAGATGATCGTGAGAAATAAATATAACCTACTATAGATATATGAAAGTCTAAATAGAAGAGTCAGTAATAAGACTAAATGGAGATAGATCTTGATCGGGAGATCTATAGATACAAGAAATGAGTCATGTGACAGTCAGTCACATGATAAATGGAATAGGAGTCCGAGTGGTTACAATGTTATCTCCTGTGATATGATGAGTGATTGTTAGATAAAAGAAAGATAAGATGAGATCATAATGGATCAGATATCTAATCTGATAAGATAAAGAAAAAGGATAAGTCGTAAAATGAAAAGTAAGGTGAAAATGAGTATCATGTTACAACTCCCTCTCACACCTACCCCTTTTCTCCGCTTCTCCCTCTCTTCCGCTTGCATTGGCTTCACCCATGCTTCTCATTTCTCGCCTTCCCTTCAGTTCCGGTCGGAAGTTCCGACGTACCTATGCTTCTCGCCTCTTGTATTCCCTTTAGTTCCGGTCGGTAGTTCCGGTTGGTCACGGCCCCTTTTCATTTAAACCCTAAAACCACACAGCCTAGCCCGGGTTCTTTTGAACCCTTCCCCTCCACCCCGGGCAGCGCCCCTTTGCTCATCTGCCCTTCATTTCCGACTATTACCTCCGTTCCACCCCCTTTCCGTGCCCCTGCTGTAGTACCCCCGCTCGGACACCATGCGCACCCCCTACCCTATACTTACCCTTCTTGATCCGGTCTGTGCGCAGTAGGGTACATTACTTAAACAGCTAGCTAGCGCACTTGTACGACAGCTTAGCTTCCTGAATCTACCTCTTGAAGCTCACCTTCGTGCGATTCGACTTCGCCTGTCACTGGACCGGCTAGTCCCTTCGCATCCTCTGTACTCGACAATAAGGCCTTAGACCTGAGTCGACTGGAACCTCGGACCTCTGATCCCGGCTCCCACCTGCGCCCCCACCGCTTATCACCTTGCTCTCTAGGAGCTTCTACCCTTCGGGTCTACGGTCGCCTTACCCTAGGTCGAACCGTAACATATCATAGTTACTGGTCCGTAACAGTGATAGGGCAAGCATGCATTACACTATCTCAAACCTTATGACTGGAAAGAAGATCTCATCAAAATTAAGGCCTTCGACTTGGGAAAATCCCTTAGCACCTAGTCAAGCCTTTTTACAACCATCTGATTTAACATCAAACACCCATCAATTCTTAATCACCTTTCAGTTGGTTGGACAATCTATGATCTCTTAGACTTTTCAGTCTTTGAGGATCTGGAGCTCATCCTCACAAGCTTTGCACCATAAGGTTTGCTCAGCTGGAGGGAGCTTGAGAATATTTCAATAGGTCCAATCTCTATAGTTGATGTTGGCAGCATTGAATGGAACTGCCTGAGTGCACAAGTGCTTAAGCAATTCATCTCCCCCTTCCCTGGTCATCCGATCAACATTGTCTTCAGATGAAGTCGGAGATGGGGGGTCATTGGAGGGTTGAAATGCACCAGGGAGTTTTGGCATCTTGGGCTCTGAAGAGGGTGTTTTTGATGATTCACCAATCATGTCCTTTCATCAGGATATCCTATTGATGTCCTTAACCTGCCTTACAAGATCCCTTTTTTCACCATAGATGTTACCAGGCTTGGTAGGTGGGCATTGAAGATGCTCCAACTTTCTAGGTAATGCAGGGGGTGCTGCAGGTGGACAAGGTGCCCTTGGAGAAGTCTGGGGTGCCTGAGGAGGTGGCGCAGCAGGTGCTGGCTCTTCCTCTTCATCAGCAGGAAGCTCAGGACTTGGAGCTTTGTGATCAGGAACTCTTTTACAGGCACAAGGCGCTCCAATATCTGAGTCATCAGAGTAATCCTCTGGTTTTGAGTGTCTATCCATGTCATGGTGAGGTGGAGGATTGTGAGGGGCAGGACTAATGGGCCTATGAGGCTTAGCCCCTGGGCAGCAAGGAAATAGGTGCTCATCAAATATGGCATGAGCACACACAAACAAGGCATTGTTCGGGCACATGAATAGCCAGTTGAAGCCTGATCCATTAGCTACTCCTAAGTAGATCATTAGCTGTGATTTAGGCTGCAGCTTGCCTGTATGAATCTCATCGGAAAGATGCACATAATATTACAACTTGCCTAGCCCCTATCCCTTTTTTAGCCCAGCCCCTATCTCACACCTGTGAGAACCACCTATACACCTATACTCCACCTCTCATTCTCATCCCTCCTTGCCTAGGGAGGCCATCATTGTTCCTAATGTGACCCCCTTGCTTGGTTCCACAACTAGACATCACTCAAACTCTTCATCTTTCACCCCCTTCCTCACTCTGAGTTACCTCCTCTGCCACCCTCTCTGCCATATCCCTGTTCCTATGCTTGCCAAGGAACAATCCTATACTCCAATATCCTGGACCTTCACTGATCACATTTGGGGATCTTCCCTGTCACCATCATTCATTCTTGTATCTGCCCAGGATCTCCCCCCGAGGTTTCCCTGTATGCTTTCTCCTTGCTCTTTCACACTTGACACTTCATATACTGTACCATTGGAGCTATCTACACTCACCCCCTACCCTATCCATGCATCTTACTAACATCATGCTGTAATTTACCCCTTCGCCCACTTACACAGCCTTCTTTATCAATTCTTTCACACCTGGCACTTTAGCTTGTGTGTCCTTCTGATGTCCTTGCCCTTTGCCCATGCTCTTGGCCCATATTCTAGCTCCTCTTTATTCGAGTAACATATATACCAGACTATCTTAGACACTTTTCCCCATCTTGATTTTACCTGATATTTCCCTGGTATGTACCTTGTACTTGATCCCCTGGACTTCCCCTTGTGTTGTAGTACCTGTACTTCACACCATATCCAATGTCACCCTTTGATCGTCTTCTACTGCTGTCTGGCGCCCCTGTCAGGACTTCCTCGACTAGAAGATGCTACCAGGTCTATGTGTCCAGCTACCTGGTTGGAACGTAACATATAAGCACCACATCCAAATACCCTAAGGTGCAAGATAGATGGCTGTTTCCCTGAGACAAGTTCATTGATACACTGGATCCACCCATATGAAGTATAGTCATCATAAAAGATGATCATGTACTTGTATTTATGGTATGATTTAATCTCAAATGACTTTGTTACATTCCAACCGGGCAGCTGGAGACATAGACCTGGTAGTGTCTTCTGGTCGAGGAAGTCCTGACGGGGGCGCCAGACAGCAGCAGAAGATGATCAAGGAGTGGACATTGGCAAGGTGCGAAGTACAGGTGCTACAACGCTAGGGGGAGTCCAGGGTACTAGGTACAAGGGGGGTGTACCAGGTTACCAGGTAAGATCAAGATAGGGAATAAGTGTACAAAGAGGTCTGGTATATAAGTAAGTGAATCAAGAGGAGCCCGAATGTGGGCCAAGGTGTGGGCCAAGGGCAAGGACGTCAGAAGGATGCGCAAGCTAAAGTGCCAGGTGTGAAATAAGCAAGGGTGAGGGCCGCGTAAGCGGAGTAAAGGGAAATACTACAGCATGACGTCAGTGGACGCATGACTAGGGCGAAGGGTGTGCCGATAGCACCAACGGTAAGGTAAATGAAGGACAGAAAGGTGAATAAGAACAAAGAGAAAGCGTACAAGGGGACCTGTTACGGTTCGACCGGAGATGGGCGACCGTAGGCCCGAAGGTTAAGCTCAAATCGAGGACGTAGCTAGAGGGCAAGGGTTGGCTTGTGAGGTGACGCAGGAGAGGGCGAGGATCTAAGGTCCTGGGCCCAGGTTGACTCAGGTCTAAAGCCTGGTTGTCGAGTACGAAGAATGCGAAGGGCTCAGTTGGTCCAGTGACAGGCGAGAGCGGATTGCGCAAGGAGGAGCTTATGAGAAGTATATTCGGGAAGCTAAGCTAGAGTACAGGGTGACTAGCTAGCAGTTTATATAGTGTACCCTACTGCGCACAGACTGAGTCAGAGATGGTAGGTACAGGGCTAAGGGGAGCAGGTGCGCATGGTGTCCGAGCGGGGGTACTACAGCAAGGGCACGGAATGGGGAAATACGGAGGCAATACTCAGAGATGAATAGTCGGAGATGAAACGGGGTGCTGCCCAGGGCGGAAGGGAAGGTTCGGAAGAGAACCTGGGCTAGGCTGTGTAGGTTTAGAGTTTGAAATGAAAAGGCACTGATAGAGACCGGTGATGAGTCACAGTAAACTGAGTCACGGTGGAACGAGTCAAAGAAGTAGGTGAGAGCGAGAAGGATGTACCATAGAGTGGAAAAAGAGTAGTCATACGAATGAATTGTAACAGGACCAGGGGGAGATCCTGGGCAGATACGAGGACAAATGACGGTGATGGGGAAGATCCCCAGATGTGACTGGTGAAGGTCCAAGGTGACGGGGGAGGAGGGTGTTCCTGGATAGGCATGGGAACGGGTCTATGGCGGAGGGCAGGGCGGAGGAAGTAACTCGGAGTGGGGACGAGGACGGAGAACGAAGGATCCGAGTGGTGTCTAGTTGTTAGACCAAGCAAGGAGGTCATGTTAGGGACGATGATGGTCTCCCTAGGCGAGGAGGGACGAGGACGAGGGGCGGGGTGGAGGTGTATGGACAATGTTCACAGGTGTGAGACAGGGGTTGAGCCGAAAAAGAGATAGGGGCTAGGGGCGAGGGGAACGCAAAGGGTTGCCTGTGGGCGGGTACGCAGGTGAGGGCGAGGATCGAAGGTCCGAAGCCCTAGTCGACTCAGGTCTATAGCCTTGTTGTCGAGTACAAAGGATGCGAGAGGCCTAGCCGGTCTGTTGACAGGCGAAGGCTTGATTCGCGCGAAGGTGAGCTTGTTAGGAGTATATTCGGGAAGCTAAGCTAGAGTACAGGGTGACTAGCTAGCGGTTTATAGAGTGTACCCTACTGTGCACAGACCAAGTCGGAAATGGTAGGTACAGGGCGAAGGGGAGTAGGTGCGCATGGTGTCCGAGTGGGGGTACTACAGCAAGGGCACGGAATGGAGCGATACGGAGGCAATACTTGGAGATGAATAGTCGGAGATGAAACGGGGCGCTGCCCAGGGCGGAAGGGAAGGTTCGGAAGAGAACCTGGGCTAGGCTGTGTAGGTTTAGAGTTTGAAATGAAAAGGCACCGACAGAGACCGGTGATGAGTCGCGGTAGAACGAGTCAGAGGAGGAGGCGAGAGCGAGGAAGATGTACCATAGAGTAGGGGAAAAAGAGTAGTCGTACGAATGAATTGTAACAACATGAGGGGTGACCGAATTGTTGGTGGACAAGCTCAAAGTCAAGCATATTGATTGTTTCTGCATTTTGATGTTGCTGGTGTAGAACAGCAGGAGCATGTACCCAATACATAGCATCGGTTCCATGAGAATGAAATGACAAAACTACTCTGCATTGCTTACAGTGATAGAAATTGATATGCTTGAGTGAATTTCACACACTGAGCTTGGGATCATGCAAGAGCATGCTCATAGAGATTAGGTTGATTTTACAATCTGGCATGTAGATAACTGGCAATAGTCGCACAATGGTACCTTCCCAGTTGATCAGAACAGAGCCCATTTCTGTTACAACTCGTTCGTACGACAGCTCTTTTCCTCTTTTCCTCTCCTCTATGCTATACCCTTCTTGCTCTCGCCTCCTCTTTGATTCGTTCCAACGTGACTCAACTTACCGTGACTCATCACCGGTCTCTATCAGTGCCTTTTCATTTCAAACTCTAAACCTACATAGCCTAGCCCAGGTTCCCTTCCGAACTTTTCCTTCCGCCCTGGGCAGTGCCCCGTTTCATCTCCGACTATTCATCTCCGAGTATTACCTCCATATCTCTCCATTCCGTGCCCTTGCTGTAGTACCCCCGCTCAGACACCATGCGCACCCACTCCCCTTCGCCCTGTACCTACTATTTCTGACTCGGTCTGTGCGCAGCAGGGTACACTATATAAACCGCTAGCTAGTCACCCTGTACTCTAGCTTAGCTTCCCGAATCTACTCCTAACAAGCTCATCTTCGCGCAATTAAGCCTTCGCCTGTCACTGGACCGGCTAGGCCTCTCGCATCCTTTGTACTCGACAACAAGGCTACAGACCTGAGTCGACTAGGGCTTCGGACCTTCGATCCTCGCCCTCCCCTGCGTATCCGCCCATAGGCAACCCCCTTTGCGTCCCCCTCATCACTTCGGTTTGAGCTATCACTTTCGGGTCTATGGTCGCCCATCCCCTGGTCGAACCGTAACAATTTCTAAAATAGGAGCCACACTGTTTGCAGTGTTGGAGTATTGTGGCTTGTTGAAGGGTTTGTACTTGACGAAATCCTCAAGATGTGATGAAAAGTGCAATGAAGCACCAGAATCTAAAAGCCATAAAACATTATAGTGATCCCTAATGACTTTCTTGCCTTTACCAGTGTGCTTGGTACTGTTACGTTCCAACTGGGTAGCTGGCAACGTAGGCCTGGTGGGATCTTCTAGTCAAGGAAGTCCTGACAGGGGCGCCAGACAGCAGTAGAAGATCATCAAGGAGGTGGGCATTGGACGAGGTGCGAAGTACAGGTGCTACATCACTAGGGGAAGCCCATAGGTACAAGGTACCAGGTGCGAGGTACTAGGGGAGTACCAGGCAAGACAAAGATAGGGAATAAACGTACTAAGTGTTCGGTATATAAGCATATGAATCAAGAGGAGCCCGAACGTGGGCCAAGGGTGTGGGCAAAGGGCAGGGACGTCAGAAGGACGTGCAAGCTAAAGTGCCAGGTGTGAAATAAGCGAGGGTGGGGGCCGCGTAAGCAGGGCGAAGGGGAAAACTACAGCATGACGTCGGTGGACGCATGACTAGGGCAGGGGGTGTGCCGATAGCACCGGTAGTAAGGTAAATGAAAGGTAACAAGGTGAATAAGAATGAAGAGAAAGCGTACGAGGGTGCCAGGGGGAGATCCTGGGCAGATACAAGGACAAATGACAGTGATGGGGAAGATCCCCAGATGTGACCGGTGAAGGTCCAAGTTGACGGGAGAGTGGGGTGTTCCTGGATAGGCACGGGAACGGATCTATGGCGGAGAGTAGGGCAGAGGAGGTAACTCAGAGTGGGACGAGGGCGGATGACGAAGAGTTCGAGTGGTGTCTAGTCATTAGACCAAGCAAGGGGGTCACGTTAGGGAAGATGACAGCCTCCTTAGGCAAGGAGAGACGAGGACGAGGGGCGAGGTACAAGTGTACAGACGGTTCTCACAGGTGTGAGACAGGGGTTAGACCAAAAAAGGATAGGGGCTAGGTTGAGTTGTAACAGGTACAGTTATCACACATTGTGTATGGTTTGGGCAGTGTAATAGATGTATTGTCATTACTATCTACTACATGTTACGGTTCAACCTAGGGTGGGCAACCGTAGACCCGAAAGGTGAAAGCTCCTAACAGGGAGGAGCGAAGGCTACGATGCGCAGGGGGTGCAGAGGACATCTAAGGACGAGAGGCGCAGATGGGAACGAGGATCAGAGGTCCGAGGTTCCAGTCGACTCAGGTCAAATGCCTTGTTGTCGAGTATGAGGGGTGCGAAGGGGCTGAGCTGGCCCAGTGACAGGCAAAGCCGAATCGCGCAAAGGTGAGCTTTTAAGCGGTAGATTCGGGAAGCTAAGCTAGGGTACAAGTGCACTAGCTAGCTGTTTAAGTAGTGTACCCTACTGCGCACAGACCAAGTCAAGAAAGGTAAGTACAGGGCGAAGGGGAGGGGGTGCACATGGTGTCCGAGCAGGGGTACTACAGCAAGGGCATGAGTTGGAATGGAATGGAGGCAGTAGTCGGGAACTGTTACGGTTCGACCGGAGATGGGCGACCATAGACCCGAAGGTTAAGCTCAAATCGAGGGCGTAGCGAGAGGGCAAAGGTTGGCTTGTGAGGTGACGCAGGAGAGGGCGAGGATCTAAGGTCCTGGGCCCAGGTTGACTCAGGTCTAAAGCCTGGTTGTCAAGTACGAAGGATGCGAAGGACTCAGCCGGTCCAGTGACAGGCGAGAGCGGATTGCGCAAGGAGGAGCTTATGAGAAGTATATTCGGGAAGCTAAGCTAGAGTACAGGGTGACTAGCTAGCAGTTTATATAGTGTACCCTACTGTGCACAGACCGAGTCAGAGATGGTAGGTACAGGGCTAAGGGGAGCAGGTGCGCATGGTGTCTGAGCGGGGGTACTACAGCAAGGGCACGGAATGGGGAAATACGGAGGCAATACTCGGAAATGAATAGTCGGAGATGAAACGGGGCGTTGCCCAGGGCGGAAGGGAAGGTTCGGAAGAGAACCTGGGCTAGGCTGTGTAGGTTTAGAGTTTGAAATGAAAAGGCACCGATAGAGACCAGTGATGAGTCACGGTAAACTGAGTCACAGTGGAACGAGTCAAAGAAGTAGGCGAGAGCGAGAAGGATGTACCATAGAGTGGGAAAAAGAGTAGTCATACGAATGAATTGTAACAGAAACGAAGAGCGGAGATGAAAGGGGCGCTGCCCAGGGCGGAGGGGAAGGGTTCGAAAAGAACCCGGGCTAGGCTGTGTGGTTTAAGGTTTCAATGAAAAGGGTCATGACTGACCATGACTAATGGAAGCGCAAGACGTAAGAAGCATAGGTAAGACCGGGACAAGTGCGGGAGAGGAAGGAAAAAGGTAGACTGTAGGAATGAATCGTAACACTACAGGGAGAAAGCTACATGAAACTAATGAATGCACACATTGTGGGGCAAATGTTCATGAGTCAGCTGTATAGGAGACAGTGGGCAAAAAATTGCACCAGAGATCCTCTTCCTTCAATTCAACTGGTGGTTCATCATAGAATTGTGCCAGGAACTGATCTTCCTCATGATTGGACCACCTGAGGGAGACTTTGTCAGCATCTGCCAATGCATCATTGACCTCAGCAATAGTGGCAGACATTTCAATGTCTGTGGAAGTGGAAAGCTCCTCTATCCTAAAGAAGAGTGGGCATACAGGGGTAAATGAGGTTTCACGCACTTCAAGGTGGTAGTTGGCAACCTTATCCACATTGTGGATGGTCTGAATCATCAGCATCTTGCCAATGCAGTGGAGAAGGAAGATGGCATTCTGAGTATGTGGGAATATGGGAGGACCATATTGAGTGGAGGTGGGGTAATGGGAGAGGACATGGGGATTGACAGTGGGAGAGGTGAAAGTGGGCAATGGCAAGGATGGGCTAGAATTAAAAAATGTGGAGGATCTGGCAGTGAAGGCAAACAAGGCAGTAGCCTCAGGCACATTGGTGTGCACTCCTTGTTTAGCCTTCTTCTGCTTTTCCTCCCCTTGCATTAAGCACCTGCTGCACTTGTACTTGTTCTCCCCCTGACCAGACTGGCCTAACATCTGTTCCTGACCCTGCTGCTGCTGGAACTTTAGGTCTTCTCCTTTCTGCTTTACAGTGGAGTTCTTGTTGGCCTGTTGAGGGCCGAATGGTGCACCTTTGGTAGGGCGCATGGCAATGTTCTTGAGCCAGGCCGCTGTGACCTGCTTCTTGTAGTCAGTGAGGGTGATGACCTTAACAGTTGAGAAGGAGGTGGCTTTGGATGAGGAGGCAGCGATGGACACAGTGTTAGCCACATGGATGATGTGGTCAGCATACTTGGGAATTTTTGTCAAAATGATCATCTCTGAAATCTTTGGAGGAATGCTGTAGTCCAGCTCATGGAGGCAGGCAAAGTGGCCATTGAGCCTGACAGAGGCAGGGGCAAAATGAGATGTTTCGGGAATGACAAGTGTGTTAAGCACTTTGAACTCAATAAAGGTGGTGGCAGAGGTTGTGACATTATACTTATCTTTGAGGTCATTCCAGACACTTTTGGCAGTCTGGTTGGGATCAAAGGTAGGAAGCAGGTGCTTCTCAATATGGAGATGCATAGCACCAATGACCTGATCATTCTCATTCTTCCATTTGTCGATAGCATCTTGCTCGGCCTTTTGGATGTTGTTTGTGTCTGTGGGTGTGAGGCAGCTGTGGATCATAACAGGGTGCCAGAGGCTCTGAAAATGCAAATACATCTGCATGGCCTCAGCCCAGGTGCAATAGTTCACACCATTGAGCATGGGAATGGAGCTAAAAGTGTTGGTGTTGCCAAACATGTTGGTTGATAGAGATGAGAACTGTAGACAGAGTTGTCAGTGGCCTTAACCAAACCTTAGAAAAGACAGATGAGAGGAGTGCAAGACTTGCTTGATGAACTGAAGTCTAGCCGAAAAATGGTATAGTCTCCCCCTGCAACAGAGGTCTTAACTTGTAGTTTGGGCGAAAGATTTGCACCGAAACTAACTGTTACATTCCAACCAAGTAGCTGAACACGTAGACCTGGATAGCATCATCCAGTCAAGAAAGTCCTGATGGGGGTGCCAGACAACAGTAGATGATGATCAAAGTGTGACATTGGGCATAGATGTGAAGTACTGGTGCTACAACACTTAGGAATGATGACAGCCTCCCTAGGCAAGGAGGGACAAGGACAAGGGGTGGGGCACAGGTGTGAGGGCAGTTCTCACAGGAGTAAGACAGGGGTTGAGCCAAAAAAGGGATAGGGGCTGGGTGAGTTGTAACACTAATGATACTAACGGTGAACCAGTTGCACAGAAAGTACCACTGCCAGGCATGTAATTACACTCGGCACAAGGGAACAACTGAGGAGTGGGGTGAACGAGTCACACGCCACACAAACGGAAACATTCAGATATGAACCAGGGAGCCGTTGGCCACTGGCTTTCACCAGATTGCCACTCGGGGCTCATAACCTGTCAAGAGGATCGAGTGGCCTCATATAATGGGACGTAGTGCAGTGAGCACTGTACTGAGGGAGAAAAGGCCCTATGACATACCTGAGGGTTGAGACTGATGGTTGTGGTTTGTGTTCAAGAAGAATTGAAACTCCTATTGTAACTCAGTCATGACTTGCAAACTAAGTAGTTGAAGGTACATGCTTATGTAATACTACTAAATACTTAGTGTAACTATGCTATACTTCAACATATTCCTCCCCCCCTATTTTTCAATCCAGGCCTGTGTATGTAATATAGCCTCTATCTCCTATCTATATCCAGGCCTGCTCAACTATAGTGTGTTACTGCTTATAAGGCCCCAGTAGGCCCGCTTGCCTATAGTACCATAGCTTCTTTCATTTCACAGGCCCACTTGTATGTGGTATACTTACCCTATGTGTGATTTGCAGGCCTGCTTGTATGTGGTATGCTTACCCTATGTGTGATTTGTGGGCCCACTTGTATGTGGTATGCTTCTACTATGTGTGATTTGCAGGCCTGCTTGTATGTGCCATGCTTACCCTATAGTGGCTCAAATAAGTGTCCCAATGTTGGGCCATTTTGGAAAGACTTGACATTTACAAGAGAACCAAAATATATTAGCTTTAATTCTTGCAGGGTCATCAATAGCCCTAACCCTTGCCCTGAAGATGAGCTCTTGGTCATGTGATTTGGTTGCCATGGCACTGAGATATAAGCATTTCAAAATGACATGTCATTGGGACACTTATTTTACCCTGATGTTACTAGTTATTATTTAGTAAATAACATAATCCTAGGTGATATAAATGGCATATACTAACCCTGCTTTACCATAAAACCCATTTCTGTCTCTTTTAGAGCCAATATGCTTATTTATAATGAATCTGGCCTTTTTGTTTATAAAATCTAGTCCAAAAATAATCTGGGAGCTATGACAAGGGCCATTAACAGAATCAACTAAGACAAGGAAAACATTGAATTAGAATGTTCTTGCAAGCTTTCTCCTACTGTCAGAAAAATAATTGTCTTTAGTACATATTCTCTGAGAGAGCTGAAAATGCCATCCTGGATACTCATCCTGCTCAGAAGTGGTTCTTTCTTTCACCTCTACAAGGATTCCAACTCATGCATGCCAAAACCATCAAGGAATCTTTCCCAAACTTCACTAATCCATATATATACGTTCTTACTACAAAGGCTGCTCTGCCACTTTTCATATATATGTACACCCTTTCATTTGACCAAATCCTAATCTTGGTCTCATCTGACCAGATGACCCTAGTTTATCCCTGCACAGTGCAAATTTGATGCTTGAAAGCAATGATCAGTCTATATCTTATAATTGACAAACACTTCTTCTGGACTATAGTCTTTAGGAATGCAGACATGTGCACATGGTGCATAGTTTGGGAAGGGACAGCAAGAGATGGGCAGAATTGATAAGAGAAGTGGCCTGGATAGCATTTTCAGCTCTTCAAGTAATAACACTAGAAACAATTATTCTCCTGACAGTAGGAGAAAGCTTGCAAGAACATTCTAATTCAATGTTTTCCTTGTCTTGGTTGATTCTGTTAATGGCCCTTGTCATAGCAGACTCTCCCAGATTATTTTTGGACTAGACTTTATAAACAAAAAGGCCAGATTCATTAAAAATAAGCATATTGGCTCTAAAAGAGACAGAAATTGTTGGAAACTTGGGAAAATTATTTCAATGGATTGCAAGATATCGTAATGCCTAAATAGGATGTTACCATTACATTAGCATTGAGATACTAAAGGTCCAATTGTGATGGTAATACAATCGGGATTTCAATCACGGTTGCAATGGAGATTTGGAAACAGCCGGTATCATTCTAATCACCTACAGCAATTATCTCATGGCAACCATGATAAGATTATAATGTGGTGTGTAATAACACTCCAATGCCATTGTAATTGCACAGCAATTAAATTGTGGCAATTGTGATAAGATTAGAATGTAGCATACAACAACACTCCAATACAGTTGCAATAGGGTCACAATAGGAGTAAATCCATAAAAAGCAAGTGTGGCACAATCTCAATGGCATGAGAGGCATTGAGACAGGCCAAGCCAGCTGGCCAATCAGAATTCTCTTTTAAGGCTGTTGGAACTGAGACTCAAACCTACAACTTTGACATCAGTTAGTCACCACATTACATTAGCTACAATACTACTACTCACCTGGTTGATACTGTAGTTAACCATTAGGCTACATGCCTGTTCTTAGTGTTGAACCATACTTTAATATATTGAGTATTCACATATTACTTGGAACAATTTACGAAGTCAACACCAATGGAGATCATATTAATATTATGAACAAAAACAGGACAACAGACAACTATAACATCAGGACATGTTATTAGTAAATTCAAACAGCATATATAGTAGTAGAATCTATTTAGCAGTGCTACGGCATGTGCATTGTGTCACTGCACCATCTGCAGCAGCTGCCTTGTTACCTTTGTTACCACGTGTCCTTCCATGTCCTCTCGTTGATACAGCCCAAGGTTCCTCATTGACAGGATTGTCCAAAACCTGCTCCGTCACAGTCTCTAGAGTAGCTTTGCCCACCTGTAGATTTGACCCAGGAACTTGAGGGACGATTGGAGCCAGCTCATTGACATTACCACTGGCAGCAACATCTGAGTTGGACGATATGCCAGTGGTCACAGTTTCCGCCACCACATCAAATGACAAGCCAACTGAGGAAAGCTCTGAATCTAAGTCAGTTGCTGGATCTGGGAACTCGGGTTCAGATTCTGGCAGTGCCATGACAGCCATAGCCGCATCAATATCAGCTGTTACAACTCGTCCTAGCCCCTATCCTTTTTCGGTCTAACCCCTGTCTCACACCTGTGAGAACCGTCTGTACACCTGTACCTCGTCCCTCGACCTCGACCCTCCTCGCCTAAGTAGGCCGTCACTGTCTCTAACGTGACCCCCTTGCTTGGTCCTACGACTAGACATCACTCGGATCCTTTGTCCTCCGTCCACGCCCCCACTCTGAGTTACCTCCTCCACCCTACCCTCCGCCATAGACCCGTTCCCGTGCCTATCCCGGAACGCCCTACCCCCCCGTCACCTTGGACCTTCACCGGTCACATCTGGGGATCTTCCCCATCACCGTCATTCGCCCTTGTATCTGCCCAGGATCTTCCCCTGGCGCCCTCGTACGCTCTCCCCTTCTTCTTGTTCACCTTATTACTCTTCATTTACCTTACCACCAGTGCTATCTGCACACCCCTTGCCCTAGTCATGCGTCCACCGACGTCATGCTGTAGGATTTCCCTTCGCCCCACTTACGCGGCCCCTACCCTCGCTTATTTCACACTTGTCACCTTGGCTTGCGCGTCCCTCTGACGTCCTCGCCCTTTCACCCATGCCCTTGGCCCGCATTCGGGCTCCTCTTCATTCGTTATCCTTATATACAGGACGATCCTAGCTAGTTGTACCCTAGCTTCAGCTTACCAGTTCTTCCCCTGGACTTGTACCTTGTCCATACCAGCTATACCCCTTGTATTCGCGTACCCTGCCTATGCAACACCCTTGATCGCCTTCTTCTGTCGTCTGGCGCCCCCATCAGGACCTCCTTGATAAGAAGTCGCTTACCGGTCTACGTCTTGGGCCTACCCAGGTTCAAGCGTAACATCAGCCATGAGATCCTCTTCATTCATCGTTGCGGTACCAGATATGCACACCTTGGTCTTGCTGAAGACTCTTTGATTGACTTTGCTGACCAAGTTGAGAACATACGGCATGTCCCAGTTATTGACAAAGAGGCGCTTGTACTGCAAGAAAAGTTTGTGGTATGGAATCTCAGAGTTGGCACCATTACCATCCTTAGGAAACTGTGAATCAGGTGAAACAATAAAGACCACTGTGAGAAAGATAAAAGGTGGGTGCGAGTTGGTGGACTCATCCCCAGGGGGTTTCCAGCGGACTATAGAGTGAAAAGGGTTAGCTATGATGTACCACAGCACATCGCTGACAAATATTACTAAAAAAGGAAATAGCGTGCAAGACAATGAAGATAATGAAGAAAATAATGAAATCCAGTCAAGGACGAGGACTGGATACTAGAAAACTAGCCAAGGATAAGGGCTAGTACTGAGAGGATGGCCAAGAACAAGGGCTGGAAATGAAGAGAATGGCCAAGGATGAGGGCCAGATACAAAGCAAATGAGGTGATCAGTCAGATGGGTGCCAAAAGATGATATTCCGAGTCAGAATACAAGGGTTTTATAGTCCAGGGAATACCCTGGACTCTTCTAACTACTAAAATGCTAAATAGAAGTCA
>QFEL01002436.1:0-16708 GCA_003316195.1 Neoboletus brunneissimus | reverse complement strand
GTATCCAGGGCTGAGCATGTGTCGGAACATGGAATCAATTCCACTTCCTTAGAGAGTCGATCAACGACCATGAGAATAGCGGTGTATCCATGGGAATCAGGTAATCCCGTAATGAAGTTGGCTGTAATGTGTTCCCACGGGGTATTCGGTATCGGTAAGGATTGTAACAAGCCTGCTGGGGCTGTGTTCGTGCCTTTGAACCGTTGACAGGTTTCGCATTGAGCGACGTAAGCTTTAATGAATGTTGCCATTCCTGGCCAATAATAATTATGTTGCAGCAGTTCCAGCGTCTTGTCATAGCCTGGGTGTCCTGCTACAGGGGAGTCATGGTGTTTCTCGAGGATTTCCATCCTGAGAATGTTCAAGTCTGGGACGTAGATACACCCATAGGAGTCGAAGAGAACGCCATCGTGCTCATCAGCGACAATTCCCTTCTTCTCAAGCTTCTTGACGTCTTCTTCGGTGAGTAAGCACATTGCGTTAAATATCTTTTGACGTAAAATAGCCCCATCATCGTTAATCACATTGCTAGATCGGATCTTCTCCGGGGAGATAACTACTACTCCTTTATTATCATTTTCGATTCCCTCAGCATGATCTTCTCTTCTAGAGAGAGCATCCGGTTTTGTCATGGTGGATCCTGGTTTGTAATGCCAGGTCATATTAAACCTAGAAAGATACATAGCCCATCTCGCTTGGCGGCGATTGAGATCTTGTCTAGTCATGAACCATTGCAGGTTCGCATGGTCATTCCAAATCTCGAAGGTGTGTCTAGCTCCTTCTAGATGATGACGCCATTGCTCTAGTGCTTGAATGACTGATAGCATCTCTTTATCGGCGATAGGGTAGTTCTGTTCCTGCGGAGTCATAGCATGGGAAGAGAAGGTGACAGGGTGCCAGAGCCTGTCATCCTTCTTGAGAGAAAGTACGGCACCTGTGGTGAAATCTGATGCGTCACACTCTAAGCGATACTTGCATGTGTCATCTGGATAAGCCAAAATAGGTGCGGTGATAAATAGGGACTTAAGGGTATCGAATGCGTTCTGCTGGGCTTCTTCCCAACGGAATGGTTCGTCCTTCTTCGTGAGATCGTGAAGTGGTCTGGCCACTGATGCATAGTCTTTAATAAAGTGGCGATAGAAGTTCGCCAAACCTAAGAAACTCCATACTCCTTTCACTGTTTTTGGTGCTGGCCATTCCCGAATGGCTTTAACTTTTGTTCCGTCCATGAATATGCCATCCTTCAATACGATCATACCGAGGAAATCTACTTCGTCGGTAGAGAAGGTGCATTTTTCGGGTTTGATGAACAAATCGTTTTCCTCTAGCCTTTTTAGTACTTCTAGTATGATTTTATCATGTTCTTCTTGGTTTTCTGTTTTCGTGAAAATAAGGATGTCGTCGATGTAAACAACAACGACTCCTTCCATATCGGCAAAGATGTCATTGACCATCGCTTGGAAGGTCGCGGGGGAATTGCATAATCCGAAGTACATAACGAGGGGTTCAAATGCTCCGCAGTGGCACGTGAATGCGGCTTTCCATTCATCGCCTTCCTTGATGCGGACGTTGTTGTATCCCCAACGTAAGTCCATTTTCATAAATAATTTAGCTCCTTTGAGCCGTTCGACAAGCATAGAAATTAATGGGAGAGGGTAATTGTTTTTGATGGTACCTTCGTTAAGGTAGCGGTAATCTTGGACCATGCGCTTTTTACCATCCTTTTTTGGAATAAAGAAGACCGGCAATATCTGAGGGGATTTAGAAGGTCTAATATAGCCTTTTGCGAGCTGGTCGTCAATAAATGCATTGACTTCTTCCTGCTCCTGTGGCGATAGAGGGATCAAATGACCCTTTCGTGGGACGTAACCTTCTTTGAGATCAATTGCGTGGTCCTAAGATTTCCTTTTGGGCATTCTCTCCGATTGTTTCTTGCTGAATACGTCTAAATATTTGTGATAAGCCAGGGGTACCATCTCCTCAGGAGTTTTCTCTTTAGGCTTCTCAGTTTGCTCTGCTAGAGCGGCTTCGGCAATATCGGCTTCTAGCCGTTTAATCGTATCGTATACTTCATATTTGATGTCCAATTCTTTGCGGTCCACCCTTTGTGCGTAATACGGGGCGTCTTGGAGTGCATGACAGTGCGTGGGGCAATGAGTCATCTTGACCGTGCCTTTTGTCCAATCAATCTCCGGATTGTGGCGCTTGAGCCAGGAATATCCAAGAATGAAGGCGTTCTTTCCTAGATCCGTGACTTCGGCAGTAACTTGTTCACGGTGTCCGTCGAACTCTAAAATAAGGTCTGCACTGTGTGTAATAGAACCCACTGAATTCTTGGTTCCGTCCATGTTGTATACGGGTATTGGCCGCTCAAGGGCCGTAAGTGGGAGATTGTGGGTCTCCGCCCATGTCTTATCGATGAAAATCACGTTTGCACCTGAATCAAGCAGGGCTTGTGTTTTTGTGAATTTTCGGTTTTTCTTTCCAGAATGTGACGCTGGTGAGATCGAGATCTCCATGAGAACCTCTCTCTCAATATGTGCATTTCGCACGAAGATGTCGTCTGGGAATTCTGAACTAGGGGAAGGGGGTAAAGTGGGATTTATCACAGGTTTGCTCCTGCCATCCACGTCTAGCGTGGACTGCCCATGTGAAGAATGAAATGAAATAGATGAATCTGCAGATTCTCCGTTGTCTTCGGTTTCCTCTACAGATAAGTGTGTGAATCGATTAATGTCCGCGGCGCACCCAGATACGCGCGTTGGACGTTCTAATTTTTTGACGCGAACGTCTCGTAATCCTTGAACCATGCCCTCGCTTTGTCGAGGGACATGCCGGCTATGGACTTATTCCAGTCCTTGCCTTTTCCTTTGTCCTTTTTGGTGCTTTTATCCTCATCCCAGGAGGTTGCTGCCTTCGGCTCTTTCGCCTTCTTGCAGTCGTGTGACTCTTCTACCTCTGCGCTTCGAGTCTGCCGCGCTTCATCGGTTTTAGGTTTGTATTTGGAGCAAGTCTTCTTATGACCACCCCCTAAGAATTGGCATTCGCCGCACTGCTTCTTTGGCTTCTTGCAGTCGCAGGCGAAATGATCTCCACCGCAATTATGGCATTTGATGGGCCCTTTGCCCTTGCCCATCTTGGCGGCGCTTACGTCCATGGCATCGGGGTCCCTTGATCGGGCCCTTTCAGCCGTTCCCTTGTTGATGAAGTTCAGCAGTTGCTTTCGTGTTCCTGCTGTCCTCAAGGCATTTTTGAATGTTAGCAGGTTGTCGTACCTGCCATTGTCGAGTATGAGCTGTTCTACGGTGGCTCGATCCGCATTTACTTCTAGGAGCTCAATCAATCGACTGTCTCCCCATTCCGTCATCTCTGCATATGTGTCGAATTTGACCAGGAACGAATCCATGGTCATTGAACCCTGTTTTAGGTTCATGAGGGCCTTTCGGTTCCAGTCCTTTTCGGTGGAGGACCGGAAGTGGGTTTCAATGGAGTATGCGAAGTCCTCCCATGTCTCTGTGCGGTACCCGGGGTCTAGCATCTTTGAGAGCCAGGCACGTGCAAATGCTCCTGCGTCGCCTCCTGTCATCCTAGAGAGGACGGCGCGGATTCCGTTTTGTCCGCTAAGTGCGGCTTGGTTTATGTTTCGCCAGGTCCTTACCCTGGTCCACCATTCTTCGAATTCTTTTCCCTTTTTCCCAGTGAAATTTCCTGGATCTTGGAATATTTTTGACAGCTTGAGTTCGGAGGATGTCGAGCCCCCTGAGCTGCTAGCTCCTCTTGGCGCTGTGATTTGCGCTTCTAGCTGTTCTACTGTCCCAGCCAGATTTCTGTTTAGTAATTTAGCTGTCTCCAGCTCTTGTTGTTGCATCTCCATGTATAGACGGAGTTGCGCTGCTAAGTTCCCCCAGACTCCATCGGTCTGAGCGGCTTGGGACAATGCCTCTGTGATTGCGGTAGGAAGGGAAGTCATATTTGAAAAGGTAAAATATTTTTAAAGGTATCGAGATGGTTTGCGAAGTGATAAGCGGGGCCTAAGCGTTTTTGTAGTGTAGTTTTCGTCTGATAAATGCTCGCCTCCATTCAGTCTCCGTATCTGTTTGCAATACTCTTTCTTCTGCCTCTTTGGCTTTGGAGCTTCTTCTAGCTCGGGTGTCTCCTCTCTCTCCCTCTTGACTACTATGGTTTCTAACCTCGGAATAAGACCATTGTAACGGTATATGCCCCCAGTCTCTTGTAGGTCAGGAATAGTTGACGGGGATCTTCTGGGTGGTGGCGTGAGAATGGAGGTCAGATATTCCGGTTCTCCGTCGTAATCGTTTGGGTCATACAACCACTCTCTCTGTCTCACTGGTGGGGGTGTTGGTGCTTGCGGCGAGTACCTGCTGTCGCCAAGCGTGGATGTCTGGTCGAAAAAGGGGTCTGGTGACGAGCTGAGTGGGCTGCCCCACCGTAATCTGTTGAGGTAGTGAGGGTTTTCTTCGTCGTAGGGATCCGTGGGATATTCTCCTAACCCAGGTCCAAAGTCGAGCGCCCTTAGGAACGCTGTAGCCGGGGATGGCTCTGATAGGGTCTCTTCACGCACTGGGTTCGGTGCCTCTGCGGCCTCCGCAACCTGCTCCTGGTCTCTACTAGTGACTACTAATTCCCACTCTCTATCCGTAGGCAAAGCCCCTAGCGGCCCGCTACTTGCGACGTAGGAGTGACTTAGGTTAGTTGACGGCCCCCTGTCTGGAGTCGGGAATGACTGGAGTGACCTGTGAAAGACGATCAGCACTAGCGCCTTCGATGAGTACACCTAGCCCGAACTTGAGATGAATCAGTCGACACACTTGCTATGCGGACGACGAGGTAAAAGTTGATAAGGGTAAGCGATGAAGGTATAGTCTAGTTCTAGTGAAATGGCCCAAAGCTAGGCTTAGGCAAATCAACTAAAACCTTGACAAGGAAGAGGAAAGGATCTGAGAGGAACTATTGGGTTAAAACTCCCAAGAGAACTAGACTGGAGATACCAGCCGTAGCTCCCTGGGTTTATATATTCATACTAATGTTTGTACATGATGTAGCTAGATCTCTGATCTAGGGCATAGGGCAAGCGGTAATTAAATGAGTGAGGCATATGCATGTAGAATGGAAGTGTAACGGTAATGAAAAGCATGAGGCACACACACGGTGTGGCAGAATGGAAGATTAATAAAGACGGAGATGAACGTGTGAGGAAATATAACCATATATGGATAAAGTGTCCATCTGAGATCTGGGCTAGCACATGACCTTGTCACGTGACCCTCAAGGGGTATCTCAGAATTGCACGGAGTCCGTTGTCTCCTAGAGAAAGGTAAGAAGAAGAAATAAATAGATGTGGGTGTGCACGTGATCTAGTCACGTGACTGAGAAACTGAAAGAAAGATGATAAGTACGAATCGCGAGTACACTCTGTTACGCGACTGTAACATCATGACATTGAAGCAGGTCATAGGTTGCATGCAACATGACATGCAGCACTACATTATCCCCATGATTGCTGGTGTTGCACTGACAAACATTATCATAGCCATCCATGCCTTGATGGACTTTCGATACCTCGCACAAGCCCTTACCATCACCTCGACCACATGTGACAAGATCAAGGATGCTCTCACTGAGTTCCACTGGCACAAATCCAGCATCACTGATGAAGGCCTATGAAGGGGAGCAAAAAGTGGAGCTGCCCTGGAGCACTGGCAGATTCCAAAACTCAAATTGATGCAGAATGTTGTGCTGAGCATCAGCCAACTTGGTGTGCCTGTGCAATGGTCAGCAGATACGGCTAAACATGCCCACATTGAGATGATCAAAGACCCAGTGTTACAACTCGTTCCTACACCCATCTTTTTCCTACCTTTCTCCTTTACTCACCCCAGTTCCGCCTATGCCTCTTACTTCTCGCACCTTCTTCTGTCATAGTCGGTCGCAATCCCTTTCATTTAAACCTTAAAACACACAGCCTAGCCCGGGTTCTTTTTGAACCCTTCCCCTCCACCCCGGGCAGTGCCCCTTTTCATCTCCGCTCTTTATTTCCGACTACTGTCCCCGCTCCGTTCCATTTTGTGCCCTTGCTGTAGTACCCCCACTCGGACACCATGCGCACTCCTTCCCCCTTAGTCCTATACCTACCATTCTTGACTCGGTCTGTGCGCAATAGGGTACATTATTTAAACAGCTAGCTAGCACTCCTGTACCCTAGCTTAGCTTCCCGAATATACTTCTAGAACAAGCTCAACCCTTGTGCGATCCGCTCTCGCCTGTCACTGGATCGGCTGAGCCCTTTGTATCCCTCGTACTCAACAACAAGGCTTTTGACCTGAGTCAACTTGGGCCGTGGACCTCTGATCCTCGCCCCCTCCTGCGTTCTCCTTCGCTCATCTCTGTTGCCCCTTCACTCCCTCGTCTCGAGCTTTCACCTTTGGGTCTACGGTCGCCCATTCCTGGTCAAACTGTAACACCCAGCAGCTTCAACAAACAATCACCACTACAATACACAGATTTGCTGCTACTTGGATTGAATCAAGAAATGTTGGCTCTTTGAGACAGCAACTCATCTCAGTTCTGCCACTGCTACCAACCTGGATGGTAGCCAAGACATTCTGGACTCAGAGATCAATGCAGCAGTGGATGATGCTGATCCAAGCACAGGAGATGAAGATTTGTGGGACCATCCTACAGTCTTGCTCAATGATATCTGGGCTCCAAAGCATTCTATTCCCAACCTCTTTGCCATCACAGAGAAGCTTTCAACTGCTGTGCCTGGGACTATTCCATATCTGATCCATACATTTACATCCGGGGTAACTACTCTTTGTCTCAACTACAACCCATCTATAAAGTATGTCACTATTGACAAAGCTGCTGAAAAGTTCAACATCCCAGATCTTCACGCAGCCATCACTGATTACTTGGATCATGAGGGACTCTTTGCACAGAATTTTCATTCATTTGGAGGGTAGTGATGTTTGCCTGTGGATGCTCACTTACCATTCAGTGAAATTCAAATCTGGTACAAAGTTCATCTCTAGTAGAAGTTGTACCATGATTGTGCCTCTATCAGCTCCATATTCACCATCAATGCACACTCCAGCAACCACACATGGAAATATGGCCATCGCGATGCAGCGATATTGCATGTAGATGCATGTCATGAATGGCCTTCCAGTGGTCTTACAGGTATGTGAATACTGCATAAATTCAGCGGAGCCGTGTCATTGCATTGTGTCTAATTTGAACAGGTCATGCTGTTGTCAAGGTTTGCCTCATTATGCGTCCTATTTCACCCAAGGCAATCAAGCTAGCTTGTGATCAATGTTTTCTCATTTATGCTTGACAATTTGATGTGGTTCCTCAACAGTGGTCACAGGTTGATTCAGCGACAAGACTACATGTATTGAAGTGGGCAATGTGAATCTCAGACACAGCATTGGGTGATGTTTTTCCACTTGACCAAATCAGGTCCTATGCCCATCTTGTCCCTCACTTTGGTGGAACTGCTGATGTTCGCCTCACCAGCACCAATAGCTTGCATTCAGCTCAATCATTTTGATTAAATAGTTACTTCGACAAGGAGTTTTACTATGCCATTTCTTCGTAATATTAGTAGCACTGTAGTATCAGCTGATCAATCAGGATTTGTTACTTTGATTCATTGGCCCAACACACTTCCAGTTTCCAGTTATTTGGTCATAAACCATTGTCACAAGTCATCACATCACAACATGTCAACCATGGTGACCTAGCAACTCTGAGTCAGACTGTTACTCGATTACTCACTGTTTAAAAATTTGGGGTTCATGCACATATTCAAGCTCCTTGCTAGGTCACATGGTGAGTCCTTACTCAATCTGGCATCACACTCAGCCTTACACTCAGTATAAATACCGGTCCTTTGTTTGCAAAAAGGCTGTGCTCTGCTGGAGGATACTACCTTCGCACTGGACACATTCGAACTTGTTGATTCCCTCAATGGCAAATTGTAGAAGGTCCACTATGGCCAACCCAGTGGACACTGGAACACCTCCTTCTGAGTCTGTATCTGAGCAAAATGCTCATCATTGATTGAAGCGAAACAACACTGGTCATAGTGGCACTGTGCAGCAGCTCGAGAAGGTCAGGAATGCCATTGATCAATCTCAGCATGTGCCCAGGTCTTGGATAGTGCTTCCAGAGGATGCACCACAAAATCCCATGGCCCCTACCCCTTGACGTGTCTGGAAGCCTTCCTGGAAGCTGTTACATTCCAACCAGGTGGCTGGGGACATAGGCCTGGTAGTATCTTCTGATCGAGGAAGTCCTGACGGGGGCACCAAACAGCAGCAGAAGATGATCAAGGGATGGACATAGGCAAGGTGCGAGGTACAGGTGCTACATCGCTAGGGGTTTCTATGGTCCAAGATGCAAGGTACTAGGGGAATACCAGGCAAGACGAAGATAGGGAATAAGTATGCTAAGAGGTCCGGTATATGAGTAAATGAATCAAGAGGAGCCCAAACGTGGGCAAAGGGTGTGGGCAAAGGGTGAGGCTGTCAAAGGACGTGCAAGCTAAAGTGCCAGGTGTGAAATAAGTGAGGGTAGGGGCCGCGTAAGCGGGGTGAAGGGAAAATACTACAGCATGACATCGGTAGATGCATGACTAGGGCAAGGGGTGTGCCGATAGCACCGGTGGTAAGGTAAATGAAAGGTAACAAGGTGAAATAGAATGAAGGGAAAGCGTATGAGGGCACCAGGGGGGAATCCTGGGTAGATACAAGGACAAATGACAGTGATGGGGAAGATCCCCAGATGTGACCGGTGAAGGTCTGGGGTGACGGGAGAGTAGGGCATTCCTGGGTAGGCACAAGAACAGGTCTATGGCGGAGGGTAGCGTGGAGGAGGTAACTCGGGGTGGGGGCGAGGGTGAAGGGTGAAGGGTCCGAGTGGTATCGAGTCATTAGACCAAGCAAGGGCGTCACATTAGGGACAGTGACAGCTTCCCAAGGCGAGGAGGGACGCAGACGAGGGGGGATGTACAGGTGTACGGACGGTTCTCACAAGTGTGAGACAGGGGTTAGAGCCGAAAAAGGGATAGGGGCTAGGCGAGTTGTAACAGAAGCCAAAGGTAGTAGTTCTACATGAATTAATTATAAAAGTACTAACATGGCTAAATAGAACTTGATTAAAGAGACAGCCAGTAAAGACTCAGGGTTAGATTTGTCTGCTCAGCCTGTGGTGGCAGCACCCCAAGCCAACACACCAGTTGGCTTGGTTCCCAAGCCTGAGCTTCATAGAGCAGTTGATGGCTCTAGGTTTGGTTTTCAGGTTCAAGCCTCCAACCCACCTTTGTTCATTGGAGCACAGTCCACAAACAACTACAAACAAGATTGGGTCAGGTACCAAGCCTGCTCACCACCAGCTAGGCCTCAGGCTGCCGATCATTATTCATATGCTGAGACCTTACGGTTATCTTCTCTTTACCATTCTACCATTTCTGAGTCTAACCGTGTGGCCATCAGCTTGTGTCCCTGCCCAAAGCCCCTTTCCACAATTGGGGAGCACTCATCAACATTGACACTTGATCTGGATATTCTCTGTTCTGTTGTGATGAAGCAAACTACTGCCCCAACCGTCTGTGACAAGCCTGCTCTGCCACCAGCATGATTGACTTTAATACATGATGTGTTCAGCAATGACAGTGCTCTGTCCCTCAGTGATTCTGAGTCTGATTGCCAGGGGAAATCACTCAGCCCTAGGGACAGGATATGGGATGACCACACAAAAGTGGAAGAGGATGGTGCATGGGATAGGCAGAGTCCTTTTACCAACTACAACAATCTCTATGCTGACAATGAACATGACGTGAAAATGGACATTGATTCACAGGGTGATGACCAGGAGTTTCCTAACAATCTTGATACTGGTATGTGCTTTTTGCTTTTCTTTATCACATGCTGATTATATTCCAGCAATAGGGAGCAATGAAGACAATGGCAACCAAGATGAAGGAGCCCAAGACAGAGATCAAGATGATAATGGAAACCAAGATGAAAGCTGAAGCCAGAACTGAAATGACAATAGAGAATGACAAATCTCTCCCAAATCTTATCAACGACATCTCCCCTCTCCACAAATTGTTTCTTCCAAGCAATGTCCAAGTCCTCCACCCAGAGTCTCAATTCCTTGTTGAAGTGTCCTAACCCAATCTCATGTCAGGCAATGTCGTGTGGTTTCCCAACGTCCTCTTTCACTCCGCTCACAGGCTCCAGATAATCATGTCTCTTCTACTGTTACGGACCAGTAACTATGATACTCATTTTCACCTTATCTTATTATTTTACGACTTATTATTTTTCTTTATCTTATCAGATTAGATATCTGATTCATATGATCTCATCTTATCTTTCTTTTATCTAATGATCACTCATCACATCACAGGAGATAACATTGTAACCACTCGGACTCCTATTTCATTTATCATGTGACCGATTGTCACATGACTCATTCCTCGTGTCTATAGATCTCCTAATTAAGATCTATCTCCATTTAGTCTTATTACTGACACTTCTATTTAGACTTTCATATATCTATAGTAGGTTATATTATTTCTCACGTTCATTTCCATGCAGTGCACATCATGCTTCTCTTCCATTCTGCCACACCTCATGTGTTGCACAACTATTTAATCTCCACTTCCTCCATTCCATGATCCATGCTTCTACCTCACGTATTTAATTACTGACGACCCTATATCGTAGATTCAATATCGACATGTACAAACAGTATTTAGTATATAAAGATTCAAGAGGCTATGACTGTACCCCAGTCTAGTTCTCTTGGGAGTTACCTGCAAAGGTCTCGTTACACTCAAAGAGTTCCCTCTATCAGCGACTTTCCCAGTCTTAGTTGGTTGTTGACTTGCCTAAGCCTTAGCTTTGGATCATTTCATCTACAGCCCCCTTGCATCCCCAGCAAGCTCCGCAGCATACTCCTTAGTTCCAGACATCTCGACCATCCCAACCATCTTATCTACACATTTCCTGTGAAGATCTGAGTCCTCCACATCCACCTCAAGCCGATGAACCTAACTGCTCACAAACTACCAACTCTAACCAGCATCAGAGCACCTCATCTTGAGGTGGCAGAACCCAGATAGGAAATAGATTGGGATCATTTGAAGATGGTCAGGTATGTTGTTCCCCTGGTTATGAGCTCATCACTAGCATCTCATACTTACACTCAGGCTGGTATTGATTACAACATCATTGACTGCCACCACAAGAGGAACCGTTGGCCTTGTTCTCCTCCCCCAAGCCATCTCAACAATGTTCAGAATGGGGATAGTCATTATCTGAAGAAGAAGTCTCAAACTAATACACACAGACAAGAGAAACAAAAGACCATGATGTGCGCTGAAACTGAGCAAACAGATGCCTCACAAGCCTTGACCCTTGTCAACCAAGACAAGCACTGCACTCCAACTCATCAGGGTGATGGGCATTTGAAGACATCCAAGGCAGAGACCACCATCTGTCCTGTCACTATGGCCTTTTTTGGCCCTCTGTGGGGCAGACTTTCAGACAAAGGGAAGGCAAAGCTCCAACTCCATCTTACAACTGAAGATCCATTTTCCCCCCCCCCTGGAGAAATGGCCATCAGTGATATCTGTGTGGAAATTATAGTGGAGTTGGTGATCAGATATGAGGAGGAGGAGCTAGAACTTGAATCTGGTCAGATGTTCCACCTGTCTTCTGTCTGGTACATTTGCTGATATCTATCATAGGATTTTACCCACAGTACGCAACAGAGATGGCCACTATTTTAAGTTCATTCTTTGATTATATTCAAGTGACACTCATAGGGCCTTATAGCTTTACTCAGACACCCAGAATTTTCATAGCAAACTCAAGAAGTGTGCTGTTCATGGCATCACAGAAGATTATCATTTATTTGTGCCTGAACACCTTCGTGGCAAAACAGAATGAATTGAATTCATTAAGAGGAAAGCAGCACAGCTTCTCGAGAATGCTCAGTATTTACATGGTGCTCCAGATAGTCTGGTAAGTGTGTGGCTTTGACAGCTTGCCCTAATGTTAACCTTTGACTCACAGGGGAAAATGAGCAACTTTGCACATTCCATCCTCAAAAGAATTTGTCTTTCTTACTTTTACAGTTTGAGCGAGAAGGCACTTCGTCAATTTCCAGATTTCCAGGTATATGTTCCTAACAAAGCACTACTTCTCGTTGCTGTGATGGTATTGTTCACATTATAATTTATTATATTTCAACTAACCTATTTCCTAGCTTCAGTTCATTCTTGAGATCTTTGCGAATCATGGATTCAACAAGCATGTGACTCTCAATGCAGAACAAGTGAAAAGCTACTACAACAATCTGTGCTGCCTTCTAAACCAAGTTGCAGCTGACGTGTATCATGGCCTGAAACTTGACAACATGCTCCAGCAATGGGCAACAATTGGCATGTAAGTATCTTTCCCTTTTCTGAACATACAACTCTGGCATTAATATTATATGAAGGACTGGATATACTGGTAACTCCATTCAAATCAACTCACAAGAATGGGCAGTCATTTTAGATTGATACATATACTAATTCATAAATTCCCTGGTGTAATACCATCATTTTTGACTACATTAGATTGGTGTGATCACCAGTACAGTGAGATTCAGATCATCTGGTACTGTACAGTATACTTGTACTGTTTGGTTCTGTGCAATGCTATACAGTGTTGTACAGTACGAGATACGGGACATGCTGTAACAGTGGAGGCAATAGCTACAAGCTGTACAGCACTGTATGGTGCTGTGATATGCTGTGACAGTGAGGTATAGGTGCAATACTGTGTGGTGCTGTGACAGTAGCATTACAGCATGGGGTATGCTGTCACAGTGGAGGTAATGTGTATGGATAGGTACAGTGCTATGCAACACTGTGACAGCAGTGGACAGAGAGGGACCTTCCTATAGTGCTGTAACCACTGGACAGGGGTGTACAGTGCTGGCTAGTGTCTATGTGATTTGCAGATGTAGGGCTGCTGGTTTCTCTTGGCAATCTCATCGGCCCATTCCCATTGGATGTGGAAATGAACAGCTTTGGAGTACCAATCATTAATAGTGGTGGGAACGGTGTCAAGGAACATGATGTGTCTCATTAAGGAGGGGGGGAGTCCTGCTGCAAAGTAGCCGATGAGGACATTGTCATCTTTAATGCTGGCCTGCTGGACATGGCCTCAGAACTCTGCAATGTAAGTGGGAAGGGGGGGTTGAAGGTCTTGTCTTTCTTCATGGTCATCCTGGTGGTGGACAGCCAGGCGATGGCATTTCCAACAGTGTCTTGGTGGTGAAAGGCAGTATAGAACTTGGTCGCAAAGTCAGTGAAGGTGCCAAAGTTCACAACTGTTCCGGTAATAGCTTGTTTTCAGAAGGATTCTGCCCAGGTCTTTGTGGTTCCCTTGGTCATATAGGAGAGGGTGAAGGTGACCTTCTTGTCTTCAGAGTTGTATACATCAGCATTGACGATGAGGTAGAACTGGACAGTGTCCAGCCAGGCTTCTTGTTACATTCCAACCAGGTAGCTGGAGACATAGACCTAGGAGCTTCTTCTAGTTGAGGAAGTCCTGATGGGGGTGCCAGACAACAGTAGAAGAAGATCAAAGTGTGACATTGGGCATAGGTGCAAAGTACAAGTGCTACAATGCAAGGGGGATACCCAGGTAAGATCAAGATCAAGAACAAGTGTATGAGAGGGTCCAGTATATAAGTATACGAATAAAAAGGAGCCTAAATGTGGGCAAAGGGTATGGGCAAAGGGCAAGGATGTCAAAAGGACATGCAAGCTAAAGTGCCAGATGTGAAATAAATGAGAGTAGGGGCTGCGTAAGTGGGGCAGATGGGAATAATACAGCATGATGTTGGTGGATGCATGACTGGGGCAAGGGGTGTGCAGATAGCACCAATGGTAAGGTAAATGAAGAACATCAAGGTGAATAAGAAGTAAGAGAAAGTATACAAGGGAGCCAGGAGGAGATCCCAGGCAGATACAAGGACAAATGACAGTGATGGGGAAGATTTCCAGATATGACCTGTGAAGGTCCAAGGTAATGGGAAAGTAGGGCATTACAGGATAGGCACAGGAATGGGTCTAGGGCGAAGGGTAGAACAGAGGAGGTAACTTGGAGTAGGGACAGGGATGGAAGATAAAGAGTCTGAGTGGCGTCTAGTCATAAGATCAAGCAAGGGGGTCATGTTAAGGATGATGACAGCCTCCCTAGGCAAGGAGGGATGAGGACAAGGGCAGGTAAGGGTTCTTTTCAGTGTCATCCAGAGAGTCTGTGTAGGTGGCACACCACCTGAAGTCATCAAATGGATAGGAAATGGTGGGCAGTTTACAATGATAGTAATCATGATGGGAAAGAGCTTAGCTTTTGTTACAGTTCAGCCTGGGAGGGGCGACTGTAGGCCCAAAAGATGGAAGCTCTCAACAAGAGAGACAAGAACAGGGCGAGGGCAGAGATGAGAAACAGTGGGGATGCAGGAGGAGGCAAGAATCAAGGGTTCGAGGCCTCAGTTGACTCAGGTCAAAAGCCTTGTTGTTGAGAATGAGGATAGCAAAGGTCTAAGCTGGTCCAGTGACAGATAAAGGCAGATTGCACAGAGGTGAGCTTCAAGGGTAACATTCAGGAAGCTAAGCTAGGATACAACCATACTAGTCTAGTGGTTTAAATATGATATCCTACTGTGCACAGACTGAGTCAGGAATGGTAAGTACTGGGTGAAGGGGGGGAAGGGTGCACAAAGTGTCCAAGTGGGGATACTACAGCAAGGGCATGGAGTAGAGTGGAACAAAGGAAATACTTGGAAATGAAAAGCAGAGATGAAAGGGGCGCTACCTGTTACATTCAAACCCAGGTAGGCCTGAGACGTAGACCGGTAGGCAACTTCTTATTGAGGAGGTCCTGACGGGGGTGCCAGACCATGAAAGAAGGCAATCAAGGGGTTTGCATAGGCAGGGTATGCGAATACAAGGGTATAGCCAGTAGGGACTAGGTACTGTTACAGTTCGACCAGGGGGTGGGTGACTGTAGACCCGAAAGGTAGAAGCTCTAGGCAGTGAGGACAAGGACGAAGGTGACTATAGCGAGAGCCCTTGGTGTGGTCGCAGGAGGAGGCAAGGATCAGAGGTCTGAGACCTCAGTCAACTCAGGTCAAATGCCTTGTTGTCAAGAACAAGGGATGCGACTAACTTGGCCAGTCCAGTGACAGGCAGAGTGGTGCCACACAGAGGTGAGCTTTTCAGAGGGTAAATTCAGGAAGCTAAGCTAGGGTACAGGGGCGCTAGCTAGCTGTTTAAATAACATACCCTATTGCACACAGACTGAGTCAGGAATGGCAGGTATAGGGCAAGGGGGAAAGGATGTGCATGGTGTCCGAGTGGGGGTACTACAGCAGGGTCACGAAATGGAACGGGACGGAGTCAATAGCTGGAGATGAAGAATGGAGATGAAAGGGGGCGCTGCCCGGGGCGGAGGGGAAGGGTTCGGAAAAGAACCCAGGCTAGGCTATGTGTTTTAAGGTTTAAATGAAAAGAGGCCATGATCGGCCATGACTAAAAGGGACACGAGAAGCAAGAGGCATGGGCAGGGTTTGGATGAGCAAAAAGAAGAAAGGAAAAAGGTAGACGAGAGAATGGATCATAACATTATCCCTGGGTTATCCTTCAAGCCACTGGTGAAGATATTCTAGTAGAGGTTGGCCGACCCACCATATGGGGACCCAGTGATGTTGCCCCAGGTGATGTCGTCATAGACGTCATCGTTGTTGTCATATTCCGGGGTAGGGGGGTGCGGGGGTGTGGGTAGGGAATGGCAAGGGGGTGCTGGGGTGGGCCAATGACAAGGGCGAGAGGAGGAGGGATGAGGTGGTGGTACTGGACAAGGTGGGGTGGCAGCAGAAGACGAGGATAAGTGGGTACAATGCAAGGACAAAGACATTGCTGAAGACATTCGAGAGGTGTGGATATGTCGGTAAAGCGAGCAATGGGAGCTGTAGTGGCCTGGGGCCCAGTGAAGGCAGTGTGGGCATTGATAGTACTGACAGTTGGATCTCATGTGACCCAGGTGGTGGCATTCATAACAAGTCTCGGTGTACCGAGGGTGGAATGGGGGAAGAGCTGCACATTCTTCGTGTCCTGTCCAGTGGGCCTCTACTCGCTCCATGAAGCGGATTTCATCGTTGTTTAGCAGGGAGGAAGAGGCAGAAGGAACGTCGGGAGCAAGGGTGGAAAAGGTCAAAAGTTTGGTATCATAGCATTTAATCTCTTTCAAAAACTCTAACATGCCAAGTTGGTACATGGCCATGACGAGGTTTCCCTTGAGCTCCTCGGTGATCTGGTTGATTTGTAACTTGAGGATGGCGACTGTTACGTTCGAACCCGGGTAGGCCCGAGACGTAGACCGGTAAGCGACTTCTTATCGAGGATGTCCTGACGGGGGCGCCAGACAATGGAAGAAGGCGATCAAGGGAGTTGCATAGGTGGGGTACACAAATACAATGGGTATAGCCGGTATGGACAAGGTACAAGTCCAGAGGTAGAACCGGTAAGCTGAAGCTAGGGTACGACTAGCTAGGATCATCCTGTATATAAGGGTAATGAATGAAGAGGAGCCCGAATGTGGGCCGAGGGCATGGG
>QFEL01002434.1:0-21717 GCA_003316195.1 Neoboletus brunneissimus | reverse complement strand
CCGACTCGGAATATCATCTTTCGGCACCCATCTGACTGATCACCTCGTTCGCTTCGTATCCGGCCCTCATCCTTGGCCATTCACTTCATTTCCGGCCCTCGTCCTTGGCCATCCTCTCAGTACTAGCCCTCGTCCTTGGCTAGCTTTCTAGTTTCCGGTCCTCGTCCTTGACCGGATTTCATTATTTTCTTCATTTACCTTCATTGTCTCGCGCGCTATTTCCTTTTTTAGTAACCTTTGTCAGCGACGCGCTGTGGTCAGTCGTAGCTAACCCTTCTCACTTTACAGCCCACTGGGAACCCCCTGGGGACGAGTCCACCAACTCGCACCCACCTATCATCATTTTTACAGCGCGCTCCTGCTCCGCTTTGTCGAGACTTGCCCAGACCCACCAAACTGCCTTCTGATAGACCTTCAATGCCCCAGGGGTTCCCGGCGTCTCCTGGAATTTCTCTTCGATGGCCTTCTTGATCTCCTCCCGCCGCTCCTCTTGTACTACAGAGCATGCAGTCCAGCTGCAGCCCACCTTGATGCGGCTATGATTCGAGCCACCACGGGACTGATTGAATAACCATGTCTTATAGGACTAGAAATCCATGCGGTCCCATTGATTAGTTTTGATGCTGACATGAAAAGGGTGGAACATACCCTCATGCGGCTCTCCCATTCCGCCTCCTTCAGTTCCTTTATAGTGGGGAGCCTCCGCAATTGAGAGGTAATCCGCAAGAATGCCTTCTTTCGGGCAGCCCCCTTGCAGCCCATCCACTGTGCTTTTCCATTCAACAAAATTGCGTGCTCCTCCTCGGAGTGGCGGTTGTGTAACAGGGGCTTCACACTCCCTGGAATGTTGCTAGACAGCTCTCCATCTGTCTCTGTATCCTCTGCCCCTGAATCGTCGTCGGTATCACTGCCACTCAAGTCCTCCTCTTCTGAGGTCGTATTTCCTAATAAGCTGGCTGCCTCTTCTGAGCTGCTATCTGAGACTTCTGAATCCAATAAGTGCTCAGATTGAACTGCGGAGGTGGCACGTGTGACAGAGTGAGAGGGCATGATGATGATAATGTCAATATGTTTGGCACTCAAAGTAAAAACTCATTCGTCCTTTCCTGCAGTTCAACATTCAGTTCCTTTGCGTCCCTGATGATCCTCATCCTTCCTGGAATGGCTAGCGGATGATCATACTCCCGCAGTTATATTGATTCACCTACCCCTTTTGGATATCTTCGCTTCCCTTTTTGGCAAAATTGCCGTCTGTCTTCCATTTCAACTCATTCCGCTTAGCGGATGCTCATTGGAAATAGATGGACTTATGGTCGGCATCAGTTCCTGACTGGGAGCTAATGAGTACAGAGTATGATACATGTTCGACAGACTGTACCAGTATATTCTGCATCAATTATCGCACAGATGCCAAAGTTGAAAGGGAAGGCGGTCACTCCCAGCAACAGGGTCACCTGGGTCACCTGGAAAACTAAACACATGACATGAGGGCCTGTAACCAATTTGATCCGTGATGCAAGTAAATCTCCTAAAAAGAAATTGGCTTCGACATCGTCCTCTCCTGCCAAGGGTCTTGCTACTGCAGACCCTCCACCCCCTGCCTTTGATGCAGATCCTTCATATCAGCCTGAGGTCGATGTGCATGACTTTGAGCCTTTGCGGAGCCTCCGAATTCCTACAAAGGTAAGTCGCTCTCACTGATCCACTGGCACTTATGACGAAAACACTGGACATATCCACCTTTTCTGCAGACACAAAATGATTATCTCCGTGAATGGACCTCCCAGAAGGATGAGTACCTCCATGCGCTTCTTGACATGGAAGGCCCCCCCCTCCAAATGGCGTGTAGCATGTGTGAGAGTGATGGAACTTACAGGTGTAATGATTGTTTCAGTCGGCCCCTATTTTGTGCACAGTGCTGTAAGGGGCAGCATGCATGTATTCCATTTCATCGGATAGACAAATGGACTGGTCAGTTCTTTGATAATTCATCACTACACCTGGTGAGCTCGTTATGTCACACCTACCATCGCCATATCACTCATCTCCACAGGTTGGACTTGAGATACATCTCGGTCATGGTGGTAAGCCTTGCCCTGATCGCATGCCCATCTGGGACGATCAGGAAAACCAAACAGACGAGGATCAGCCATTTGCGGAGAAGCAGGTGGATGGTGTTGAAAATCAGGAGATCCCACCGCATTTGAGGCTTCCTTCTGGTTCGGACTATGTTACCATCGTTGATGTTAGTGGGGTCCACTTCCACCGCATCCACTATTGTGTCTGCACGGATTCCAAGCCATTCCACATGCAACTACTTTATGCGAGCCTATTCCCGTGCACCATAGAATCTCCGTGGACTGCCTTTACATTCGCTGTGTTGGATGACTTCATCCAGGATAACTTAGAGTGTGGAACCTCTGCAAGCAATTACTACAGCAAGCTCCGCAGGATTACATCGAACTCGTGTCCACATCTAGTCGTGGTAACCATCCTGCTATGAATGTCCACGCATAGTAACTCACTAGACAAATGTCAGAATCGCTACAGGGAGCTCCTAAGAGTATCCCGCCAGTGGCGCCTGTTGAAGCTGATGAAGTGGAGTGGGTTTGGACATCACAAGAAACCGCACAAGGAGGGAGACCTAGTTCTATTTTGCCCAGCATGCCCCCAGCCAGGCATTAATTTATCTGCGGATGATGACCTCTCACAGTGTGTCCTATTCCACCATTGACTCTCTTATTCCGCTGACCAGTAACGATAGCTGGAAGTATACTCGTGGGTTCATTATGGATGGAAATTTCAAGGCAGAACATTTGCAGGATCGGAAGCCGGACGACCAAGTATGGCTGATGGATGGTCATGGGTTCATGGTGAGCCAGGTGGAATATAAGCACTATCTACATGCTACACCCTCCCCACTTGAGGTGCGCTCTCCCCTGTCTTTGATTTTAGTGGCGCATGTTTACTCTACCATGTGACAAAGCGATCTTCCTGCAACAATCATCGTGCAGTGAACCAGGCCAATGCTAGCCGCGGAAATCTGGATGCCTCCAGAATAGGAGCGACCACTTGTGCACGGCATGGATGCTTTGTGCCTCACTGTGTTGTCGATTTCCAAAAGGGAGAATAGTCAGTCGTTTCCATAGCATCATGGGAGGTGTTGACATTTCCGCAGTCAACTGAACATGGATTATTCCCTGACCAATGCCCTCAGTGTTATGATTTTCCTCGGTTCGCGGTACCCGGCCCAGCTCTCCCGTATCCGGCCCCCGGCTACACCTCATTTTCTATTCCCGGTCTCGCCCAGACCTCCCTACGACTGTGTTCTTGTTCGTCGCCCCTGAGCACGGCTCTTCCCGGTCCTCTCGGCAATCCCCGGCCTCATGCCTTTCCCCTCGTCATCGCCCTTCGGCTGTATTACCACCGCTGTGTCGCACAGCACGTCTCGGTATCTATTCGCGGTCTCTGTTCTCTCTACTTCTCCCGCGATCCTCTGTGGTCTATTGATCCCGGTTGATCACCCTTCCATTGGCTCAGTTCCTATTCTATTCTTGATGGCTCTCCACAGACTTTTACTATAGACTCCGGTGCTAGTATACTCGGCTCTATTGCTCCCTATTGGTACCGGTTACCTTATACAGACTCTTCCCCACGGGCACACAGGTCTTCTTTCATTTGGTATATATAGACCCGCCTTATGCGGCATGTACCTTAACTTAGATCTGATCCAAAGTACCTAGCTTCGAACTCTTGGCAGAGAACCTTCTCAGTCAACTAGAGCCGAAGTGAAGTCATCACCTCTAGTTCCCCAGTACTGCGGAAGGAACCCCTCGTACCCGCGCTGGGTCATCCCTATCTTGCCTCAGACGCTGAGACCGCTCTTTGTTGAGCGTTCAGTTGCTGGGTCACGATCCACTTGTTACTGAAGCGGCTGCCGAGCTTACGCCGACGGTCGTGAACGTAACACTCAGCTATAACATGACAGGGATCCGCCGCGTATGCTTATTTTATGACATCAATTGCTCATACATGTGCAAGTTGTATCAGTGGATTAAGGGCAATGATCTAATAGATATCCCTGCCGACATAGAGATCACTCCTGGAATTGGAATATGGCACGTCCATGGTCATCAGCCCCAATGCTTTCCTAGATATGCTCTGCTATTTATTCCAGGGACTGGCTGGATAGATGGAGAAATCATAGAAACACTCTGGTCCATCCTGAACATCGTTTCCACATCCACCCGCACGATGTCCGCACCGCACCGCCAAGAGCTACTCGACTTTCAAATGAACGACTCCAATTTCATGAAAATGATTCACATGGGTTAGCACAGCATCTTCTTGCCCTTGATAACGCCATTCACTTGTCATGCCCAGGTCAACATTTGAGCATAAAATTAGTGGCAGCACAAACAGCATTGAAGTCTGCCCTTGCTGCCTTTCAGAGCCTTGATGATACAGTACCTGCAGAATATAAAGAGCAGTGGTTGGGTGAGGAGCGTCAAGCACTGAATGAACATGTAGATGATCCCTCTGCAATGGACATATTTCAAGTCAAAATGAACAAAGGTGTGTCACGTTTGCTAGGTATCGATCACTTGCTCAAACAAAGATTGATCATCCAGCGCCAACTTTGCGGACAGTTGAACTGGACCTGCTGTCTCAACATAGACCAGGGGTTGGAGCCGTGCATGGTGCAACCGCTTGGTTGTCCCGTGGCCTTCGTATCGAAGAAGCTAGCATTATTTTAACAAAGGACAGAAAGACAGCAGGTGCCCATCCCACTGAATCTCACCAATTAGCTCTTGCCCGCAGAACAGAGCATCTGTTATGGACCAGTAACTATGATACTCATTTTCACCTTATCCTATTATTTTACCACTTATCATTTTTCTTTATCTTATCAGATTAGATATCTGATTCCTATGATCTCATCTTATCTTTCTCTTATCTAACAATCACTCATCATATTACAGGAGATAACATCATAACCACTCGGACTCCTATTCCATTCATCACGTGACCAATTGTCACATGACACATTCCTCATATCTATAGATCTCCCAATCAAGATCTATCTCCATTTAGACTTATTACTGACACTTCTATTTAGACTTTCATATATCTATAGTAGGTTATATTATTTCTCACGATTATCTCCGTGCAGTGCACATTATGCTTCTCCTCCATTCTGCCACACCTCATGTGTTGCATAACTATTTAATCTCCACTCCTTCCATTCCATGATCCATGCTTCTACCTCACGTATTTAATTACCGATCACCCTATATCGTAGATACGATATCAACATGTACAAACAGTAGTTTAGTATATAAAGAACCAAGAGGCTACGACTGTACCCCAGTCTAGTTCTCTTGGGAGTTACCTGCAAAGGTCTTGTTACACTCAAAGAGTTCCCTCTATCAGTGACTTTCCCAGTCTTAGTTGGTTGTTGACTTGCCTAAGCATTAGCTTTGGGTCATTTCAGCGTCTCTCCACAGACATCCAGGTGTTCCTCCTAGAGGCCCCCTCATTCCTTGGTGACAGTATGGTCGATGTGGACGATGGGAACTACGACTCGATCAGTGAGGCTGATGAAGAGAAGGATGCCACGATTGAGGATTTGAAAATCCCACCCATACCCTCCCTGATCCTTCCACTTCTGTCAAGCTTGGGTGGAACAACATGCAAGGCATGTGGAATTGCGGAGCTCACAGATCAGGAACTTCTCTTATGCACAGGCCAGGCCAATGATGCCCTGTGTGTGATCCACCTGGCCCTGGCCGATAAGGCCATTCTCTTCCAAAATGATATTCGCCGTGCAGAAGGACAGGCTGCCAACACCAGAGCATGGGAAAAAATCAAGTCTGTCGATGCTACGCTCAGGAAACATGCTACCATATACAAACGATGTCGCATCGCAATGATTGCCCTTGGTGTGGATAATGATGTCCTCGAGAGGTATCAGGAACTTGGCAATGCAGATTTGAGAGTGACTGTTACAACTCGCCTAGCCCCTATCCCTTTTCCGGCTTAGCCCCTGTCTCACACCTGTGACAACCACCCGTACACCTGTATCTCGCCCCTCGTCTTCGTCCTTCCTGGCTCTAGGAGACCATCATCATCCCTAACGTGACTCCTTCGCTTGGTCTAACGATTCGACACCACTCGGACCCTTCGTCTTCCGCCCTCGCCCCACTCCGAGTTACCTCCCTCGTCCTACCCTCCGCCATAGACCTGTTCCCGTGCCTATCCAGGAACACCCCTCCTTCCTGTCACCTCGGACCCTCACCGGTCACATCTGGGGATCTTCCCCATCACTGTCATTTGTCCTTGTATCTGCCCAGGATCTTCCCCTGGAACCCTCGTACGCTTTCTCCTTGTTCTATTCACCTTGCACATTCTCCATTTACCTTACCACCGGTGCTATCTGCACGCCCTTTACCCTAGTCATGCGTCTACCGACGTCATGCTGTAGTATTTCCCCTTTGCCCCGCTTACGCGGCCCCACCCTCGCTTATTTCACACCTGGCACTTTAGCTTGCGCGTCCTCTTGACGGCCCTGCCCTTTGCCCACACTCTTGACCCACATTCGGGCTCCTCTTCATTCGTACACTTATATATACTAGACGTCTTAACGTACTTGTTCTCTATCTTGATCTTACCTGGGTATTCCCTCGCATTGTAGCACTCGTACTTTGCACCTACACCCAATGTCACCGCTTTGATCTTCTTCTACTGTTGTCTGGCGCCCCCGTCAGGACTTCCTCGATTAGAAGAAGCTCCCAGGTCTACGTCTCCAGCTTACCCGGTTGGAACGTAACAGTGACCACAAGTGTCCTGAATCCAAATGGAAGTGGGCATTGCAATGAAAATCTTGCATGGTTTTGGTTGATGAACATACCCAGGGATACCAATGCAGATGACTGGATGTCGGAATGTGAGCAAATGCATTTTTTTCTCTGAATATTCTGCTCAGGGATAGTTGAGTTTATTGGGTGAACTGGCTGTGGGCGAAGACAGCAAGTGACTGTTGGGCAGAGGAGGTGGAACTCACGACCTGTGAATTCCAATGGACAGTGAGGTTCTTTCAAGTGAAATCCAATGCTTGGGCAGAATTACAGAGGGCTAGTTTGGAAGGTGGGTGGGGCGGACATGCATGTTACTCTGCACGACAGGCGACACTTTACAGTAGGTTGCAAGATCAATATGAGAAGCTGATGAAAAGCACTGTTCAGCTGGAAAATCCCCCACAGTGGCATGGTGAATAGACACCCTCCCTTCTGTGACAGTGCATCTCGGCATCGCTTATATGACATATAACAGAAATGTAATCTCCATACGTATCTTGGGCCATCAAGGAATATCCACTCTGCAATGCGTAGTGTACAATAAGCCCTCCTGAGGCTTTGATCCTAAAAAGGAATAGTGTCATCGCTGGCTGTGAAAAGACGTGAAGCAATAGTTTTCCCTTCCACCACGTCTGCACATTGTATCATTTCCCGTTCTGTCTTGCTCTTCAATTCCAACCCAACTGCACAATGTCCTGCAGTGTTGCAACCATTTTCAAACCTGAACTCTCTGGGTCCATTATGCAAATGTTGACATACTATGCTGCCTGCCAGATCAATGCTGCCACATTGCATTTGCTGTCTATGGAGGAGACATCATGGCCAACGAGGTGGTGGAGGGATATGAACATGGAATTCATACATAGTTGTGCACTCATCCTCTGAACCACAGCTAATGATCTGTCCGTAAACAGTGTCTCTATGAATCAGTGCAGTCTTGGTATTCCACCCACTCCACCACTCCGATCAATCTGCCTGCCGCATATGCCGCATATTTGGAATCTGCAGGGGAGGACAAGAAGGATGTCATATTTGCCCAAGGCATCCACAGGCTGATGAACCGGGACTTCAAGTTGATTCCTGCAATTCCGACATTTCTTTCCAGCTGGAATGAGTCTCTCAATATGCAGTTTGAGCAGGCATGGTGGAAGGGGGTGGAGGTTGACTGGACTGTTGATATGAACTCCCAGGAAATGGGGGATGCCTATTTCCAGGTATGTGGTCATATCAGCATCACCTCCATATTATGTCTCGATCCTCCACACAGGGCCTTTGGGGGAATCAGTCACCCCTGGATCAAAAGGTGAACTTGGAGTTGGATGAAGAGGAGACAAAGGTACTCGCACAATTGGGCTCCCTGATGACAGCAGAGTATGAGCTCTCAGAGGGCATGCAGCATTGCTTGATTCGCATTACAGAGCTCTCCAGGGTGTTGGGTATCAAAAACATTACATTTAATCCCGATGATGTACAGTAGCGTTTGTTTTATATTTTCCTAACAGCAATTTCTGAGAGGTGTAATCAATATTGTGTTTCTGCATGACAAAATATGCTCTGCATGGACATTATCATCTCTGTTACGGTTTGACCTAGGGTGGGCGACCGTAGACCTGAAGGGTAAAAGCTCGTGGTGGGAAGGCGAAGACCAAGATGCAAAGGGTGATATGGAGAAGGCTTGAGAGCCGGGGCACAGATGGGAACGAGGATCAAGGGTCCGGAGTTCCAGTTGACTCAGGTCAATAGCCTTGTTGTCGAGTACTAAAGAATACGAGGGACTAGGCTGGTCCAATGACAGGCAAAGCGGAATCACACAAAGATGAGCTTTACGATGTAGATTCGGGTAAGCTAAGCTAGGGTACAAGAGCGCTAGCTAGCTGTTTAAATAGTGTGCCCTAATGTGCACGGACCAAGTCAGGTATGGTAAGTACAGGGTGAGGGGGAGAGGGTGTGCATGGTGTTCAAGCAGGGGTACTACAGCAAGGACATGGAACGGAATGGAACAGGGACAGTAGTCAGAAATGAAGAACAGAGATGAAAGGGGTGCTGCCTGGGGTGGAGGGGAAGGGTTCGAAAGAGAACCTGAGCTAGGTTGTGTGGTTTAAAGGCACTAATAGAGACCAGTGATGAGTCACAGTACAATGAGTCACAACGCGATAAGTCGAATGAGAAGGCATAGACGAGAGAAGTGTATTGTAGAGTGGAGAAAGAGTAGGTGTACAAGTAAATTGTAACAATTTCCTTTCGCTGAATCCAAGTGCTTAGGTATTCTACATGTCATGTCCGCAGTGTGGACTGATACATTCCAGGGATTGCATTGTTTAACGGAATTGATGGTTATCTTAAGACGGGATGGCATAGCTATATACACAGTACCTTCACATATGCGATAGCTTTGCATAACTACAATCTGCAACATTGAAACTGAAATACACCTTCCACTGCATGTACCAGGCAATGCAAGCCCTCTCTCCTGCAACATCTCCTGCTCCATGCACGAGTAATCGACCAGAGAATGTGATCAGGGTCCCAGGTTCATAATGCAACCTCAGGTGCTGATGTGGAAATACCATATCCAACCCAGAGTAACGTCCAACTGTCAAGAGTTGATCGAACCACTCCACCTTTCCATTCATGTCCACATGGTATGGGCTGCACCGATTGACCATAATCGACGCTGTGTTGTAGACTGATGGCCAGATCCACAAAATGTCTAACATCTCCTGGTCCTGCTCCACAATTGCTGTCTGCCAAAGCTTGATCATCACCTTTTGACCTAAGACATAAAGACGTGGATGCATGATACTTGTTACAACTCGCCTAGCCCCTATCCTTTTTCGGTCTAACCCCTGTCTCACACCTGTGAGAACCGCCCGTACACTTGTACCTCGCTCCTCGTCCTTGTTCCTCCTGGCTAAAGAAGACCGTCATCGTTCCTAACGTGACTCCTTTGCTTGGTCTAACGACCCGACACCACTTGGACTCTTCGTCATCCGCCTTCGTCCCCACTCCGAGTTACCTCCTCCGTCCTACCCTCCGCCATAGACCCGTTCCCGTGCCTATCCAGGAACACCCTTCCCTCCCATCACCTTGGACCTTCACCGGTCACATCTGGGGATCTTCCCCATCACCGTCATTTGTCCTCGTATCTGCCCAGGATCTCCCCCTGGTGCCCTCGTATGCTTTCCCTTTCTTCTTGTTCACCTTGTACACTTTCATTTACCTTACCTTTGGTGCTATCGGCACACCCCTTTACCCTAGTCATGCGTCCTACCGACGTCATGCTGTAGTTCTCCCTTTGCCCCGCTTACGCGGCCCTCACCCTCGCTCATTTCACACCTGGCACTTTAGCTTGCGCGTCCTTCTGACGGCCTTGCCCTTTGCCTACACCCTTGGCCCATATTCGGGCTCCTCTTCATTCGAACACTTATATACTGGACACCTTAGCATACTTAATCCCTATCTTCATCTTACCTGGTATTTCCCTAAGTACCTTGTACCTATGGGCTTCCCTTCGCATCATAGCACCTGTATCTTGCACCTCGACCAATGCCCATTTCTTTGACGATCTTCTACTGCTGTCTGGCGCCCCCGTCAGGACTTCCTCGACTAGAAGATCCTACCAGGTCTACGTTGCCAGCTACCTGGTTGGAATGTAACAATACTCATAGTTGCAGAGAGCAATGCATGGGCAGCCTGCATGTCCAGCAACCATTTCCGGCATTCATCCTTAGTCTGTGGGTCTTTCAGATTGGCAGAGATTTGTATTTTACTGTTTTTTTGCTAGATACAATGTTTCAGTGCATTCCCATTTCCTGGAAATGCATACCTACATTGTACTCCTGATGGAACCACCCTGGAGACATGTTGATTGTTCCCTGCAATTCCGCATCCGCATGGAAGTATGTTATGTTTGTCCGCCATGGCTCCCCATTAGCAGATGATATGATGCTTGATCGAAGGGTCTGCCGCAAATGTTGAGCATGTTCCCAAATGCACTCCTTGCTGATCTGTCAGGTAAATCCCCACTCTGTGGATGTGGAACTTACCTGATTAGCATGACTGAGTAGGTCGGGCAGATACCATGTGATTATGTTGTCCTCTTCATCTACCAGCACCCACGGTGTTTTTAACACACAGTAATCTTCAGATGGGTCATGAGCAGTGTCACAGAGTTCCTATCCGAGATTGTCAATGAATTTGTGGGCGAATCGTGCTTCTGACAATGTGTTGAAGCTGGGGATCAGGTCTGCGGATAGTCTTTGTAAGCTTTGCAGAGCCTCAGTCATTCTGGATATAACACACAGGGGTTCTTCCGTGCCTCTACCAGAGCACAGACAATGCGATCTGCCTCCACAACAACCGCTAGGGGGATCTGTATGTCAGGTATTACTGTGTTCGGCAGGTTCGAAGCATGAATGTGTTACGTTCGAACCCGGGTAGGCCCGAGACGTAGACCAGTAGGCGACTTCTTATCGAGGATGTCCTGACTGGGGCGCCAGACAATGGAAGAAGGCAATCAAAGGGGTTGCATAGGTGGGGTACACGAATACAAGGGGGTATGGCCAGTATGGACAAGGTACAAGTCCAGAGGTAGAACTGGTATGGACAAGGTACAAGTCCAGAGGTAGAACTGGTAAGCTGAAGCTAGGGTACAACTAGCTAGGATCATCCTGTATATAAGGATAATGAATGAAGAGGAGCCCAAATGTGGGCCAAGGGCATGGGTGGAGGGCGAGGACGTCAGAAGGACGCGCAAGCCTAAGTGACAAGTGTGAAATGTCCAAGGTAAAGGCTGCACAAGTGGGGGCGAAGGGGAATACTACAGCATGACGTTGGTGGATGCATGACTAGGGTAGGGGTGTGCCGATAGCACTGGTGGTAAGATAAATGAAAGGTAACAAGGTGAATAGGAACGAAGAGAAAGTGTATGAGGGTGCCAGGGGGAGATCCTGGGCAGATGTGAGGACAAATGACAGTGGCGGGGAAGATCCCCAGATGTGACCGGTGAAGGTCCGAGGTGACGGGGAGGAAGGGCATTCCTGGGTAGACACGGGAACGGGTCTATGGCGGAGGGTAGGACAGAGGAAGTAACTCGGAGTGGGGGTGAGAATGGAAGATGAAGGGTCCAAGTGATGTCGAGTCGTTAGTTCAAGCAAGGGGTTCACGTTAGGGACGATGACAGTCTCCCTAGGTGAGGAGGGATGAGGACGAGGGGCAGGGTACAAGTGTATAGACAGTGCTCACAGGTGTGAGACAGGGGCTAGAGCCGAAAAAGGGATAGGGGCTAGGCGAGTTGTAACAGAATGAAGGCCCGGTATCACTGTTGCATGTAATCCACTATGATATCTACCAGTTTAATTGGCGTAGGGCATTCAACAGAAGGGGGGAATGAGTCCATTGTAGGGAGAAGCCTCACTATTGAGTGAGACAATAATATACATGTTCGGATGTTGTCATGACGACCAGCACTTGCCATCCCTGTCACCCATTACATTACCTCTGCACCATTCCTAAGACATGTGGGCCTGATGGAATTACAAATTATATTGATTACAAGTGATGTATGTATAATTGACAGAGTATCTAAACCATGTCTGCCCATGCTGAATTCTGTATGTATGTTGTGATTGATCCGCTCTAATCCACCTCCACTGGCATCTTCATTGTGGAGCATGGGGGAGGGTTTGCAGGGGGTGAGGGCAGTCATGTGGGGAATTTGGTGCTGTATGCGGGCAATGAGTTAGGTGCTGTTGGGATTGTGAGCTTGGTGGGACCCTATGTTGATTAATCACACACCGCATTTGACCAACCATCCACAACATGGGCTATTTCATTATGGGCAGTCTGCAAAATGTTGATTTCATCCTTCAAAGGTGAACCTTTGGTCGCCAATTTCATCAAATCCGCCTGCATCTCTGGTGATGCTTTTGCCAGTTGCCTGATGATCTCACATACATGTTGATGCTGGAGCAGAATCTGGGTGCTTGAAACCCGCAGTTGGTTGAGCTCTTCTTGAACTGCCTCGAATTCCAATAGTGATGTGTGATTCACTGTTGCCAGTGTGGAACATGTGCGCACAGATTTGGCAGTAGCTTTCAACATGCATGAGGTCTTTCGCAGGGCCAGTGGAGGAGAGGAAGATCTGTCGTAAGTGTTGGCGAGCGGAATATTGGCAATGCGGGAGGGCCCTGGATCGCATGAAGGGGTTGGGGGAAGTGATCGTGACCCATGGGCTGCTGACTTATCACATCTCTGCTGGCTTTTCCTGCAGGCTTGACAGGCGTGTCCATTTTCCTGATGGTAGCAGTCGATGTTCCGCTCCACACACTGTCTGCACGGGATATCATATGCCCACTCGATGTCGGACTCCTCAGAAGGGGCCTTTGTGTCCATTGGAGGCTGTTGTCTTGCGGTCATGGCGCGGAGTGGTCGACAGGGCCTGGATGCAGCTTTGGCATGTTTCAGCTGTTCTCTCCACTTATGTTCCTCTTCGATGTAGCAGGTGTGTTCTGCCTCAGCAGATGTGAGCCGCCGCAGTGGGAGCACCTTTGCACTCCTTTCATAGTCAACCTCCTCTACCTTGATCACCACCTCATCCTCTGTCTCCGCACTCTCCTCCACTGTGATATTCCCCAACCCTGATCATGGCAACTCACCCTGTGCTTCCTCCGCATGGTCCCCCAGACAGGCGCGCGCCCATCATGGATGATTCCACAGCACTGTAGGATCCTGAGCACAAATCTGGTGCCAATCAGGCCAGTCCTTGTTGTCCTTGATCCAAAAGTGATCCACTGCGATGAGCAAAGGTGGAATGCGTGTCGCATGATCGACCATTCTGTGTACATATTTCTAAACAATTCCTAGAGTCACAGAATGCTGAAATCAATCGTTAAACATACCATTTCTTTTGTGATCCTCTGCATTGCAACATCCCACCTATCTGCACTCAGGACAACATCAGTGCACAGGATCCGTTCGATAGCATTATGAGAGACTATGAGGGCAGCGTTCGCAGTGGTGGAATTCATGATCGTAATATGAGTGTGGGTGTGGGACATGTGCAAGTGGAAAGCAGTGGTGGATGTTGAAGTGAAAAGCAGTGATCTGTGGATTAAGCAAACACAATAATTCCCACACAGATAGTCAGCAACGTGAACATTCAATTCCCACGCTCACTCTACATGATGCAGCAGAATTATCACGAGCCTGATCTTGGTGATTTGGCGTGGATTAAGGAAACATGATTATTCACACTTAATTAATAATTAATAACATCAATCTGTGCTTGCAGTTCCCACAGTTGCAGGATCATATAGTGGAGTTGTCCCCCACAAACATCAAGGGGTTGTGAGTGGAACTGGAGTGGAATTGGAAGCAGATGGAGTGTGGCACATTCTGATGCTAGAATATACAAATATTGCAAATCCTCATGCAGATGACTGAAGGCACGAGGAGATGGGTGGTCTTTGCTAGAATTAAATAAGTAGAAAATGTACACATTTCCGCAATCCCAGCAGGTCTGTTTGCTTGACATAGCACTCACCTGCTATTCATGCATTGGTTCACTAGATTATACTGCAATACTGCCTGTCAAGGATGTGCAGGCCTACTGGCACATAGCATGCTTATACCATTTGTCCTTGCACCCACGCATGCGATGTAGCCTCCAATTATGATGCCTTTGAAGCTTCAGCGCATCCGCTCATCAATATTATCCGTTACACATTTCATGCCACAGGCCTACTTGTATATAGTATACCCATCCAATTTCTTCTTGCGGGCCTGTATGTGTGGTGTATTGCTTCGCCTTCAAGGTCTGGAATATTTGAGCGGATTGCTTTAAGGTAACACAGCGCTGTTTGAAGCACACTTCCCCATGTCCCTGAGCGACGGAGAACCTTGTGGATGAACCCCTTGATTGATGTGATCCTGCACCTGCTGAAGTTGTGGACAGGCAACGGGCTGGCTAGAATGTGATGGGAGTGACAAGGTAACTGGCATGTGCTGTGTTGTTGGAGAGGTCAGAGAGGGTGGCTGAATGTTGTAGGACATGACATGAAGTATATTGGGCCCACGCAGATAATCCGCACATGCTGCCTCCCATATTCTGCTGCCCCCATTTGTCTATGCAGACCTGCATGCGTGGTGTAGCCTTCATCCCCTATGTATCATGTGCGGACTCGCCTGTAGATATTCCGCCACCACCATGCATCTTTGGGTGCCATCACATGTGATGTAGCCTGCATCCCCTACGAGTATCCTGTGCAACCCCACTTCCATATATTTTGCTACATCGACCATCTATGTGCCCACACATGCGATGTAGTCTGCATTTCCCATGCCTTGGCAGACCTGCTTGTATATATTCCGCAATCTCTATTTCTCCTTGTGAACCCGTGCAGACCTGCTTGTACATATTCCACCACATTATGTACGCGATATGCATGCAGACATGTGTGTACATATTCCACATCCTCTCTCTGGCTATCTGTGTTTGCACACAAAATGTAGTTTTTATTCCCTATTTATTTCCTGCAGACCCGCCTGCTTAAAGTCTGCTGCCTCGCTGTGTCTATGTGCACTGATACCTGTGATGTCCCTTTGCATTCTGTAGAGACCCGCAGTGCCCGCCCGTATATATTCTGCTTTCTCTGTGTGTCCACGTGTTCCTGCATGTGGTATCCTGCGCAGACCCCCCTGGATATATTCCGCTGCCTCCATTTGCCCACTTGGGCCCACACATGTAATGTAGACTCCATCCCATATCTGTGTGCGGGCCCACTCGACCATAGCATGCTCCTCCCTATCAAGCTCCACCAAGCCCACTCATCTATAGTACCCATGGCTCATTTTATTTCACAGGCCCGCTCATACATAGTATAGAGTCACCCTATATGGTATTGTGGGCCCGCACATGTGGATGTGTGATGCCTGCACAGGCCCACTTGTGCAAAGTCCACACACTCCATCTGTCCATGCGGGCCCGTACATATGATGTACTCTGCATCCTCCATATTTGTGCGGGTCCACTCATATATAGCCCATTCCCTCCATCACCATACATGCAGGCCCACCCACCTGTAAGACATTGTTATATTTTCCATAGGCAGGCCCACCCCATGGTGGCTAGTGATGGGCAGGGCCTGGCCTGGCTCGAAAGCCCTGGCTCAGGCCTGGCTTGGAAGAGCTCGGGCTCCAACAAAAGTCAGGCCCGAGCCCTCACTCACAGCCTGGCCTGGCCTGGGGCTCAGCCCTGGCTTGGGCCCTGGCTTTAATATATCTACACCACTTCAAATGTGAGACTAGTGAATGACATATAGCAACCAATAAAACTACTCGAAAGTGTAAAAATCAAAACCCTCGTCGTTGAACTCCCAATTCAGCGCCAATCCTGGAGCTTCCGCAGCAACTGCAACATCTTTGTTTGATGCCGAGATCAAGCTGAAACCCTTACACTCCTCATCACCAGTCTCTGAGACCACAGATGGATCATCCCCCTCACAAAACAACAGGTCTTGTCGAATGAAACACTTCAAGCATTGCAGGGCCTCAACAATGTTGCTATTGAGCCGATTGTGGCGTTTACTGATTGTGATTGCTGATGACGAAAAAGCACGCTCACTGAAATGACCCAAAGCTAATGCTTAGTGTTACAACTTACCCAGCCCCTATCCCTTTTTCGGCTTAACCCCTGTCTCACACCTGTGACAACCACCCGTACACCTGTACCTCGTCCCTCATCTTTGTCCCTCCTGGCTTTAGGAGACCGTCACCGTCCCCAACGTGACTCCTTCGCTTGGTCTAACGACTAGACACCACTCGGACTCTTCGTCCCCCCGTCTCCACCCCACTCCGAGTTACCACCTCCGTCCTACCCTCCGTCATAGATCCGTTCCCGTGCCTATCCAGGAACGCCCTACTTCCCGTCACCCTGGACCTTCACCGGTCACATCTGGGGATCTTCCCCATCACTGTCATTTGTCCTCGTATCTGCCCTGGATCTTCCCCCGGCCCCTTCGTACGCTTTCTCTTTATTCTTCTTCACTTTGCTACTCTTCATTTACCTTACCATTGGTACTATCGACACACCCCCTTGCCCTAGTCATGCGTCCATCGACGTCATGCTGTAGTCGTACCCTTTGCCCCGCTTACGCGGCCCCCCACCCTCGCTTATTTCACACCTGGCACTTTAGCTTGCGCGTCCTTTTGACGTCCTCACCCTTTGCCCACACCCTTGACCCACATTCGGGCTCCTCTTCATTAGTTATCCTTATATACAGGACGATCCCAGCTAGTAATACTCTAGCTTCAGCTTACCGGTTCTACCTCTGGACTTGTACCTTGTCCATCTTAGCCACACCCCTTGTATTCGCCTACCTAGCCTATGCAACACCCTTGATCGCCTTCTTCCGTTGTCTGGCGCCCCCGTCAGGACATCCTCGATAAGAAGTCGCTTACCAGTCTACGTCTCGAGCCCATCCGGGTTCGAACGTAACACTTAGGCAAGTCAACAACCAACTAAGACTTGGAGGAAAGTCGCTGATAGAGGGAACTCTTTGAGTGTAATAAAACCTTTGCAGGTAACTCCCAAGAGAACTAGACTGGGGTACAGTCATAGCCTCTTGGTTCTTTATATACTAAATACTGTTTGTACATGTGGTGATCGTATCTATGATCTAGGGTCATCGGTAATTAAATACATGAGGTAGAAGCATGGATCATAGAATGGAAGAAGCGGAGATTAAATAGTCATGCAACACATGAGGTGTGGCAGAATGGAAGAGAAGCATAATGTGCACTGCACGGAGATGAATGTCAGAAATAATATAACCTACTATGGATATATGAAAGTCTAGATAGAAGTGTCAGTAATAAGACTAAATGGAGATAGATCTTGATCAGGAGATCTATAGATACGAGGAATGAGTCATGTGACAATTGGTCACGTGATTAATGAAATAGGAGTCCGAGTGGTTACGATATTATCTCCTGTGATGTGGTAAGTGATCGTTAGATAAAAGAAAGATAAGATGAGATCATGTGAATCAGATATCTAATCTGATAAGATAAAGAAAAATGATAAGTCGTAAAATAATAGGATAAGGTGAAAATGAATATCATAGTTACTGGTCCGTAACACTCACTCGAGACTGCTGTGGCCATAACAGCCAGGTAGTCCCTTGCAAGTGAGCTCTATATAGGGTATCTTGTAGCGTTCATACCCCACCATTGCACAATAGATGTGTCAGAAGTGAGGTGGTCCTTGGAGTTGAGATAGCTGTGGAAGTCATCGAGCCATGGCTGTTGAGGGTCCCCGCACACCAAAGACGTTGTGAAAACATCTTCGTCATCTTCATCATTGGATAGCTCACGCAAAAGTCGACCGATCTTGCCAAATGCTGCCGTGTTCTTCAGCTCCTTGGTTGGCCTCGTGGCGACTGGTCCGTTCAGCTCCAAGTATCGTTCCTTGTACTGTAACATATTTGTTACCAATATACTAGTTGCAGCCATAATGAATGACACACCAGTTCTTCCACATGTTTCATAGCCTCGTCGTACATATCTAATTCCCAATATTTGCATATATGGTTTCCTTTTTGAAGCGGGTCAAGCACTATAAATGTCCTGTTAGCAATGTAGTGTAGGGACAGCTGATTAGAATTTCATGCACACATTGCCATAATGTAGGCATCCGAGTCCACAGTTTTCTCGTAGTAGTCGGTCACTTTCTGTAAGCCTGCCTTGAGTGCTGGCCAAAAATCTATATATTCTTGTTTGATGCTGCGCGTGTACCAAGCTCTGTGCAGGGCCTCGAGCACAGGAAGGGCAAGGTGCGTAGCAGGGCCACAGTCAGATGAAAATGATTGTTGTGCATATTCAGCTTTTGTGAGTAGCCCCAGTAGCTTGGATACTCGTGACCATTCTTCATCCGTCAGTTGCAGATCAAGGAGCCTTTGGCGTTTCTCTCGCTCCTTCTCAGCAAATGCTATTTGATGTACAAATACATCAATGTTCTGGATATCAATCTATCAGGTAGTGGGAACTCAGAGAAAAACAAGTGAAACATACCTCTTTGAGTTTTTCTGCTCGGTCGAGCATGAGATAGGTGGATGACCAACACACTGGCATGTCAAGGAGGAGCTGTAGTGGTTGTTGTCACACTGGGTGGCCAGGCCTCTCTTGTTTTTGAAGGGTTTGAAATAGCTGCTTTCATTTCGCAGATGATCGCTCCTATGTGACACATGATGAATTCCACAGCATTGGTAACCAACGGATATGCAAACCTTAGCACAAATTGAGCGTACTACCCCAACTTCGTCTCACTGAGAACCACGTTTCCCAATTATATCTCTATCAGGAACCTTCGGGTCGTACTTCTTTGATCCACTGTGAGCACACAGTAGCGCTTGAGTTGCCAGGTTGAAAATGTGGGCAAGGCACCTACAAACAATAGCTATATAAGATTATACACGATGAAAATAAAAACCTACCGGACTCGTCGTTTGACTGGATTCCATGGTTTACCTGTGGCATTCTCAACAAGTCTGGCAAATTCATCTGCCATCGTGTCCATGTTTGAGGCGTTGTCACAGGTTACATGTCCAATCTTGTGGGTAATCCCAAGGTGATGGACGACCTGGTATAGTGCCTGACCTAACTGTGTGCCGTTATGCGCACTGTTCATTTGTGTGAACCCTATGAGCGCTGTCTTGATCTCCCATACACTGGGGGAGTTTTCATGCAACCAAGAACCAGTAACGGTGAAATAGGCATCTGTATTTGAAGCCTGCCAAGCGTCGCACGTTAGGTTTACACACCCTTTGACAGCGTCACTCAACAACTTTGTACGGAGTTTACCCATGTGATCCTTAAACATATCAATGATCAGTTGATGGGTTACCTTACAGCTTGGTAATTTCACACCGCCTGTGGCTCAAGCAACAATATCAATCATGTTCTTGAAACTAGGATGCTCGAGCGCAGCTAATGGCTGTTGAGTATTAGTGAGATTAAAGCATGTGTGAGATGAATATGCTTACCTGATCGGTATCAACCAACCATTGAATGGCTGCAGTGCGAAAGCGGTCGTCACTGTATGGCAGTGCTTTTGCTTCCTTTGTGATGGGCTGGAGATGGCCGTCGAGCGGTTGTTGAATTTTGTTATCCTTTTGCATTTGACGGTCCTTGGGCAGCATAGACTTGAAGTCATTCTCCTCAGCCCATTTTAAGTATTCACGCTAGCTCATCAGAACATCAGCTGTGAGGTAGGGTATTTTAGCATTGACACGTACCCGATGGCTTGATTGCAAATGGTGGCGAATGGTCGAAATATCAGCAACAAAGGTCACTGAACACTGTTTGCAGCTGCGACATTTCTTGTTGTCGCTGGCATGGACAAAGATATCACCAAAGAAGTGATCTACATCATGAGTCCAATCCTCATGACGTGATTTAACAGGCTCTTCAAGATCTAATATCTGGACATCTGCAGGGATGCCATCGGGGCCTGGTGTGTCTGAATTCCGTGTGAGAGATGATAACCCAAGCTCGTATGACATACTAGACTTACCATAGGCGATCTGGGCACGAGTGGACAACTCAGCGGATGCACCAGTGGCCACTTGTTTGCCTGCAACTCGTATGTTGGTCAGTGTCAATAATATAATAAAATAAAATAAAAACCTTTGGCAAGCGCAGATGACACTCTTGCCTCATCATCTGAGCTGAAGACTTGTGTTGTATTTGCCCTCTTGCGTTTGTGGCCAATGTTGGAGGTGGAAGGAAGTGGAGGAGGGTGTGATTCATCGTCAGAGAGGGAGGGTGAGTGGGGCACGCTGTCTCCTGGCCCCAATGCGCCTGAATTGGTTGATGGCTGGTGTGAGGGGAGCTCAGGTGTTGCCGCATTTTCGGAATCCCTAAGCTTGGCAGACAGGTTTGTTGCCCGTTTGGGTCAAGTAGCTGTGTTGTTGAGGGGTGTCATGTTCATTTCGGTGGAAGTATGGAAGCGAGTGGGATGAAAAAAAAATTATGTCATGGTTACTAACATGATTACTAAGTAGGCAAAGCCCTGGCTTAGAGCCCTGGCCGAGGGCCTGGCAATCCCGAGGCCTGAGCCCTGAGGCCCCCTAGGCCCTTCAGATGGCCTGGCTTGGCCTGGCCTAAGTGGGCCCGGCTTGGCTTGGCCTGGGGCTTGAGGCCAGGCCTCACCCATCACTAATGGTGGCTGTGTACATAGTGATATTGTCAGGGCGGGGTGGTCATCTGACTTGTGATAGTATGACTCCATTATGTGGAAGATCCTGGAAGCAGGATTGGGAATGCCAGTGCAAGCCAAGTGAGCCAACCAAAGCAATACAAAGCTGCTCAGGGGCGTCAATATTTTTCGGCTCAGTCAAGGTATCAACAATACTGTGCCGCGACGCGATGGGCAATCATGCATTAGATCCGGAAATAATATCTTCTTGACGTGGCGATGACATTTTCTAACGGCTAGCTCGGTTTCCGCAGATTTACATACACGAGACGTTGATACGTAGGACCAACTTGTTTATTGACCAATGTTGAGTCGTCCCCGTGGGAAAGCCCGTTCTGGAGGGTCCGCGGCAAACACTGGCGAACGTTCACAGCTGGTCCTCAGCCGTCGCATATCTAGCACCTCGAGGCTGGAGAACGTCTCCTACAAACACCCAAACTAATCGCATGGGGTACAATCCTCAACTTCCCGCATGCACTCGTGGAGTTCCAAACGAGCTTCTAACTATTAAATCATCTGCAAGTACCCATAGCCTAGACAGGCCATAATGCTGTATAGATTCATCATTTGACTGTAATTACAGGACCTAAGGTGATACATCTTTTA
>QFEL01002431.1:0-14136 GCA_003316195.1 Neoboletus brunneissimus | reverse complement strand
CGACGCCCCCCTCTCCCCGCTTCTTCAACTCCTCCACACTCACCGCGCGCCGTTTCCCAAGCAACCAACGTCCACCCGGCGCGTCCTGCACACACCGTATCCAGAGATCTCCCTCAAACAACCACTTGACGTCCTCGAGCTGCACACCCGTCGTCTCCGGCACACCCACCCACACCCACACCGCCATCACCACGCTCGCAACTCCAAACACGATAAACGTCCCATACGTGATCCGCGCCAACATCGTCGGCGTGATTTGCGCGATCACATACGTGAACAACCAGGTCATACCAGACGCGAGTGACATCACCGCCGGACGAAGATGTCCCGGTGCAATCTCAGATCCAAGGACGAGCGGGGTGAAACCCCAGCCGAGGCAGAAGAAGACACCGTAGAGGTAGATAGCGACGATGGAGACGTACGTTGCAGGGACGACGTTTAGCTGGGGATGAACGGCCATGTAAGCACCGATCCAGAGCATCATTAGACCCTGGGCGATCCCGCCGTAAAAGAGGGTGCGTTTACGACCCCATGATTCGATGACGAATGCGAGGACGAGACAGGTGACGACGAACTTGACGACGCCGTAGATGCCGGTAGCGAGGAGCGATGAGGTCGTGCTCGAGATGCCGAGAGAAGCGAATATCTGGGGCGCATAGTAGTTGATCGCGTTCGTCCCGGTCCACTGTTGGAAGAAGGTGAGGATGGACGGGATGGCGCAACGGAGCGCGATGATCCTGTTCTCCCCCATCTTGCGGAACTGTGAGAAAATACTGAGTTTATGACGCCCGACAAAGTCGGCGCGGATCTCGGAGAGGGTTGATTGGACCTCAGGCGAGGTAGGGTCCGTACGTGCAATATATGCGAGGGATCGCGCAGCGTCTTCATAACGTTCTTTTTCGACCAGCCAACGAGGCGATTCTGGTTGGAAGAGCATAAAGAGGAAGAAGAGGACACCTGGGATGATCTGAACGATGATAGGAAGGCGCCACTGCGTCTGTCCGAAAGGAATCTGGATAGCGACACCATAGTTGACCCAGACTAGATCGGAGTGTCATGAGATAGCCGAGCGGGCGGTGCGAGAATAGCGAAAATACTTGCAACTCAGCATATTTCCTAGTCCGACGGCCACTTCGATGCTGCCCGTACAACGTCCACGAATGGCACGGGGTGCACATTCAGATACATACGTCGGTACGAGAGCAGCCATTAGCCCGACGCCGACACCACCAAAGAACCGACCAAAGTAGAGCAATTTAAGTCCGACAGCTGGCGTGCTACCGAGGCCCACGATCGACTGTATCACACTCCCTATGAGGAAGACGACAGCGGAAGCAAGCAAGGACGGTTTCCTTCCGTAGCGGCTTGCAAACCAGGTGGATACCAACGCTCCGAAGCTGCGGAGTCGGGCAACAAGTCCAAAGTGAGTACCCCCGTTCTATCAAGGATAAGTAGTTAGAGATACGCACAGTCCACCAGCCTGGAGTATCGATACGATGTTCCCGTTCAACGCGGCACGTGCAGCCGCCGACTCGTTATTGAGCCCAAAATACTGCTGAAACGAAGGGAGGGCGAGAACGCCACCGATCAGCCCGATGTCCCATCCAAAGCAGACATATCCTGTCGTCGCAGAAAAGGCAAGAAAGTACGCGTTCCGGTAGTGGAGAAGTTCGTCGAGCTCTTTCTTCAAATGCATCGTCGACCAACGACTGAGGACGGGGTCGACGGGGCGAAGGTTGAACCCAGGGCGGGACGTGCCGGGTAGTCGATGAAAGGGATAGAAGCGTCACCCAGGCGGTAGACTAACGAGGTTATTTAAGGAGTTGCCAGTGGCATATTAGAATTTCCTCCTTAGAACCGCGTTCGATACGTAAGCCAATGTTCGTGTATTGCAGGCTCGGAGCACGGCTGCGGAAATGCTGTGTGATTCAGACTTGTTTCTCGGAATGGGATAGTACCACTGGTGTTGGTAGCGCGGAGAAACCAAACTTACTTGCACTGGTATAGCTCGGCGCATCATGAGTAACGCACATCGAACGGAGAATCGCAGTGCCCGATGACCAAATGCAACGCCTGCAGCATCTAGCAAGTCAATTGGGCTCAACGGTCTGAGTCATACCTTCCACATGGGCCAGTGACCTACAAGGTTCCCGATGCCTTTTCCTTGGCAAGTAAATAAACGTACCGAATAAACGATCGCTGGTTGCAATTTTCCGGGATCCGGCGCCGACCCAAGCCACCGATCACTGGTGATCGATCGGCCGCGGGCAAGGTCAGACTTCAAAAGCCCCGTCGTAGCCATTCCATATCGAGTACTTACCAGCCCGATGACCCTCTTGAAAAGTCAAGGAATAGAATGATCACACAAATGTTGAGCGTTCCAAAGACCGCCAACATACACAAAAGTACGATCACATTTGTAGTCGATCCACCGAGCACATCACGTACATTCGAAGAAACGCGTAGACAACACAACCGACCACTAGATATAAACATTCAATGGCTCAACCTCAACACTAACTCGACCCCGCAGGTCTTATAGCAAACGGAAGCGACGACGCTGGTTTGATAGGTTCCACTGGCTTCCATTCAAACGGCAATGGTTGAGTCGTCGGGCCAACTGGGCTCGCATTTTTCTTGAGCACGACCGGTTTTTGGTGATGTTTGGTTCCACCTCGGGTCCGTGATGGACAGATGTCATGCACCACTGGACTCCCAAACTCTGACAGTGGCGCCGGGGTCCAGGTCGGCAGTGATGAAGGGAAGCTCATCGGTGTGGTTGGTAGGATGAACACACCCTCGGGCGCTTTCAGCTCTGGTGTCTTCACCTCCGGTTTGACTACCGTAGCTTTCTGCGGCGTCTGGAAGGATGTCGGAATAGGTGAAGCAGTAGCCGTCGTGTTCAGAAGCGGTTGGGTTCTGGAAGCTAAAATTGCTTTCTTTAGCCTTTGCGCGGACCGTTCCGCGTTTAACGCCGCCGCCGTAGTAATGGCAACATTTGGGGTTACGTTCAGAGGTCGCTTCGATGATGATATGACGAGCTGATCCCGAGTGCCCACACCTCCAGAAATCTCCAGCTTCGTCATGCGATGTCGTAGCTGAGATACCTCTTGCTTTTGTTGGCGGATCGCGATGTCAATATTACGGAATGTGCGATTCACTGTATCCAGAGAGGGTGGTCTGTGATAACGGTTAAGAAAAAAAGGTCGGCACGTCCGGCTCGGGGGGGAACACTTGCCTTATACTGGGTCTGCCTGTCCTGAGTTCATTAATCCTCTTCTTCGAAGCCTGTAAGTGGTCTTCAAGCTTCTGTACACGATCCTTGATCGCCTGATAGTCGAGTTAGTACAGGTCACATCAATCGAATGCTCCAAACTCACTCGTATGTTCTTCCGTAGCTGTGACTGGGTTTCTGAATATTCCGGAGCAAGTGTCCGGATTTTGAGCATTTTCGCAAACTCAGCATCCGTCTTGGCCTTGTTGAACCGTATGATCTCCTCCTTCCTCGTCGTAACTAGAAATCGTCAGATCAAATCAACAAAAGCGGCTTATGAAAAACGTACCTTTCAACATATTGCTATCTAACTCCTTCAAAACTCTACGCAAGGACACTCGCTGCAACTTGAGTTCCTTGACGTCACCCTGGACGTCCACCAGTACTCTCCCATACTCTTCGATATCACCAAAAACCCACTTGCCCGGATCGTCGAGATCAACCTTTTCATGGACTACCCCAGAAGTCTCCTTCAGCTCCACTGTCTTCATCGAGGCCGCAGTCGCAAGCTGTTTGAGCTACAACATAGCAGCATTAGATGAACGCTTATAGTGACCACAGAAAGACCCACATTCTCCATTTCCTTGTCGAGGGTGGTCTGAAGGACAAGCCATTCTGCTTGGATACCCTGCTCTGGCGTCGGTGACGGTGTCGGGACTGGCGTCGGCATCTTTGGTAATGGCGGCGTTAAGCTAGGACTGGGAGCAATCGATGGGATGGGGGACGCGAACGGCGAAGGTGAGCTTGGTAACGATATGGCTGGTCCCACTTTGGCACCAAACAGATTGGTTTGTCCACCAAAAAGCGGTTGCGGGGCTGTCGTCGTGGGGGGAGTAATCTCTGCAGGTTTCGAAGGTGTACCCCAACCTGGCGTTGTGGTGCTCAGCGTAAATCCAGGGAGGCTAGTTGGAAGTGTGAACAAAGGGCTAGAAGGGCCAGGGGTAGTTGTCGGGGCGGTAGTCGCAGTCGTAACCGCAGGAACGAACAATGGCGGCGTAGAAGCAGGGGTAGTCGTAGGTGTAAAAATCGCAGACGGCGGTTTCTCTCCTGGAGTAGGGAACAACGATGTGAATGGAGTCGTCTTTGCGCGGGACGAGTCGTCCTCTGTTAATTGTGCAACCGGAGGTGGAGTCCACTGGCCGAAAGGTGTTTTGGGTGCAGCTGGCTGCGCAACCATTATTGGTGGTGCGGACCTAGAGACAGGCGGAGGTTTCTCCGTTTCGCCCTCGAGGACAAAAGGTGTACTTGCAAGTGGGGAACTGCGTATGGGACGGTTGTTTGAACGAGGCACTAGACTAAAGGGCGAAGTCGAGGGGGGAGTAGTTTTGAGTGCAGGCACCGGCATCTGTACCGGCACTGAGGGTGTATCCTTGACGGGAGAGCCAGGGGGCGTTGTGCTAAGATCTCTGACCGGCGACACCCGAGGAACGCTAGAAGGCGAAGAAGTTTGGGGTGGGGGCGAGACCGAAACAGTGATCTTGGGATGCTCTGCCTTGGGTGTCGTGGATGGTGACCTCGTAAATGCTGGCGTTTTAGGTAAAGGAACCTCCGTGGGCTCTACTTCTTCCTCCACCTCTTCCTCTGACTCTTCTTCGTCAGACGCCGACGACGACGCCTCAGATTCTTCTTCATATGCAGACCCCTCAGAGTCTGGCACGTCGGACAGGAACGACTCTGCATCATCGTCATCTTGCAACTCGGCCTCGCCAGCTGCTCTTTCCTCGGTAATTTCACCTTCTTCGGCCGAAACTTTTACAAAGGACGAACTCGTGGAGGACGATATCGATTCCAAGGATGGGTCTTGAACCAGAATCTTTTCGGTCTCTTTCTCCTTGGGCTCAGCAAGTACCTCGCTTGCTTTAATCTCGACACTCCTTGGCTCTTCTTTCTCGAGGTTGGAGGTGACTGGTGGCGTAGACGCTGGCTTGGGGGGGTCTTTAGCAGGTGTAGTGGCCGGAGTGGTCGAGACAGGGGGTTGCGACGGCGTTTGGGTCGGTTTCGTGGGTGTAGCTTCAGATGGCGATGGCTTGTCCTCTCCAGAGGAACGGAGGAGATCACTGAATGATTTACTTCCTCCCGAGGAGAACGCCGCAAAACCGCCACCACTCGGGAACGCACTAAAGGCACCACCACTGACAGTGGGGGCCGGTGGGGATGATACAGCAGCCGCCGGCGGGATTGCATTCTTGAATGCTCCGCCAGGCATCGAGGATGCCCCAAAGGTAGGCTGGGCAGAACTTGCTTTCGGAGGTGTCGAGGTTGGGGTACCTGGCGTAGCTGAAAGAGCAAAAACCGACACAGGCTTAGACTCAGATGGCTTGGGTGCAAAGAATGGCGAATCCTTGGGTAATTCACCAAAAAAGCCGGAGGCAGGTTTTACAAACACAGAAGGCGTCGTCTGTAAGTTGCTGAAGGCACCCGTAGAAGGACCGGGGGTGGAACTCGAAAAAACGGACGAAGCAGCCCCTTTCTGTTGAACCGGGGCCGGAGATGGGGACCTGCTATCATTGTCTCTCGCGATAGAGTCTCGAGGCGCGAATGGCGAAGTCGCGGAGAAAGGCGAGGGAGCCGTAAACGGTGATGGCGTAGTCGACGTGTCCACAGTCTTCGATGGGATCACTGAAGGTGCCTTTGAATCAGGCGACTCAGCGGGCTTTGCAAACACGTTTGTTGTTACCCCTAGAGGACTCGACTCTGGTGGCTTGGACGAAGTCCCTGTGGCCCAAACTGGCTTCGCTGAAGCACTGTTCTTCGATGCCGCCGCGCCAAATGCACTTTGGGTACCGGACGCAAAAGCGCTGAATGCTCCACCGGTGCTAGTACTGACGGAAGGCGTCGCTACCGGAGCCGCAGGAGCGGCACTGGGAGCGGCTCCAAAGGATGGTTTTCCGAATGCCGAAGCACCGGTCTGGAACTGACCAAAAGAAGACTGGCCAAACGTTGGCTGCCCGAAAGTGGGTGTGGATGCTGCCTGGCCGAACACTGAATGGCCGGTACCGAACGAGGGTGAAGCACCAAACACCGAGGTCGAGGGAGCGCTTTCTGGTTTGGGTTGAAATGTGTTTGTGCCGAATGTCGTGGCGGCTTGCTGAGTGCTGGAGAATGCAGAGGGTTTGGCGAATGGACTTTTCTGGTCAAAACCAGCGAATGCTGCAAAACCGGTGCCTGGTTTAATCAGACTACTGTCGGTTGGTTGTTGGCCCGTAGATACAGGAACGCTGGGTTTGCCAAAGATGGACGGTTTTGAATCAGCATCCTGAGAATTCACCGCACCTAGGCCGAAGCTACCGAAGGATGGCGCTTCATCTGCAGCCATACTTTCTTCGGGCACAGATATCGACGGAGGCGGCGTCGGTGTCGTTTGAGGTGGACCGCCAAAACTGAATGCCGACTGACCGAATTTCGCCGGCCCTGCGGAGCTGAAGGCCTCAAAGCCACCAGTAGGCGCAGTGGGGCCGAAAGCGGATGTAGAGGTTTGTCCAAAGGGTGATGGAGTAAATGTCGATCCAAAGACCGGTGTTGTCGCAGACTGTCCAAAGGAAGGTGCTTTGCCGAATACGGAGTTAGGTTGCTGGTCGAACCCAGACTGCGTCTGGCCAAAGACAGACGGTTGACCGAACGCAGAACTTGGAGTGCCAAAAGCAGAGCCGGCACCAAACGTGGATGGCTGGCCAAAAACAGTGGAGGGGGGGTTGATTGCAGAGGCGTCCGCCGGAGCAGAGGTGGTGGGTGAAATGGTAGGGGTCATCTGCATATCCGACGATAATTCACGTACCATACCACTCGGTACTAATGGGACATTTAGCGCAGACGTCGACGTATTCAGCGCCGTAACCACTCCAGGATAAGGTGCCCCCGTAATATTAAGCACGTGCCACCCGAGTATCGTCCCATCGGATGCATAAACATACATGATCGGGTGAGCAGGCAGCTCAAGCGCTTCCCCAGAGGCCGTCGAGTGGTGATACGATTCACTACTCGTTAGGTCCACATCCATGCCGAGTAAGATGGTGTCATTTTGGTCCTTGTCTAACGGCAAGCTTGGCGTGGATGTCTCTTCCAAGGATAGGTTATGCCAACTTTCCTTGGAATCGTCGGCTACACTGCCAATCAAACCGATGTCCGATGATGTGCTGTCTCCGATGAAGAGTAACACCTTTGATGGATCCCAGCCCCGGAGACAAACCAGGAACTCACCCGGTGGACGAAGCCCCGGGAAAGGTAGATATGGGTTGTTGAATCTGATATATTGTGCAGAATTGCTCTTGGAATCCAAGGACGCATGAAAATGAACTTGTTCCACATCTGGTGCCAGTTGTCCTGGTGGTGCGTATATCGTGTGAAACGACGAGGTCGAGAGCCATTGCACGGATATAACACTCATGTTATTAGCTGAGGGGGGATGGGGTATGCTAGACTTCGGAGTAGCCGTAGCAGTTGGACTAAAAGTGACGATATCACCACTCTGAAGGCCAAGTGCTAGCTGCTTGCCCTTCGGAGACCAAGAGACTGGGCAATTTAGCGCGAATCAAAGCAGAAAGAACACCATACGCACTTGAGGTTGGTGTTGTGCTGGGTGACTTGCCAGCCATCCAACCGCCGGAAGAGATGAGTTTGTGCACGTCGAACAACTCCACGGCAAGCGAACCTGGGCTGTTGGTGCAATCCCTCAGAACAGCTACCAATTCAGGAATATCCCCTGGATTCGGTTGTATGGATAGAAGAGCCGCAGCGGATGATGTTGCAAACACGTGGATAGGTTGCACGGGACCTTCACCATTGGAAAACAGTTGGTCGGAAGCATACACGTGGATGGAACCGTCCACTAATCCCAGCAGTACTCTGGTGTCTTTGCACGCAATCGTAAGAATATGTGGGGGTGCTCCGCTAATTGGGACACGTCTCTGAGGTCTGTATGATTGCTCGTCCTCAGCTGAAGCTGCGGCAAGCGCAGAGCGCAGATCCGCGAGTGGGGAGAGAATCAAAGCTAGATGCAAAAGAACTATCAATCAACCTAAGAGTACGTTGGATACGTATCCCCCGTACCTGATGCGCCACCGGCATCTCGAGTGACTGCTGCAAACCATCCCTTTGAATTCACAGTCGCGAACAAGCTAGCTTTGCCCGGAAAGGATGTTAAATCAAGTGGCTCGGGTGATAATCTTAGACGAGCACGCTTGTTTAGAAGGCGTAGCGCAAGAAACTGGAAAGACTGGAATCAGAAAAGGAAATGGGGAGCTAGCTGCCCCGTAAGCGTACGTTTGCATCCTTCTCCGGGGCCTCACTGGAGTTTTTCTGAACCTGGGGAGTAAGAGCTGGCTGGAGCTGGCTAACGTTTGCCATTCACTCTGGTGAGAGATCGTCACAAGTTGTGGAAAATAAACCCTGAGCGCGACTGGAGCAGTAGGCTTGAGAGTGCAATGAGAAGCCAGCTGTCACGTGCTTCAACAACAATCATCATATTAAGTAATCCTCCAGTTTTGCCAAGTGCTTAGCATAGAAAACTATTGTTATTTAAATCGATCTCCCAACCACGCCATCGCAAAAACGACCTCGCGAGAGGGAAAAGGAGGACCCTTCATCTTGTGAATAGTTATCTAATCAGGATAGCGAATTACTGCTTGTCGGCGAGGCTCAGATCACAGAGCTAGACTCTGATTGGTTGGCATTTCTTGTCGTATCAGCATTGGTAGCCCTGAACTGACACTTCTCTCTCTTCCTCGCCCGACATTGATATCACCTCAGATGAATTGTACGATGGGCTGTCGTTTGGGTTGTCCCTCCAAGGTCGTCGGTCCCCCTAGTCTGGTACCTCTCTGCTGCTGGATGGTGGTGGCCGATAATTAAGCGTGGATTCATGTTCATGTTCAGCCCGTCCTTCTGAAGTCCCGGCCTACACATGTGTCCCATCAGGGAAAGACTGATCCACGAACCTGCCACATCCGACACAAAATTTGCGAATACCACGAACTCTGGGAACGAGCAAGATACATAGTACACAGCACATTCCCACTGCCTGATGGCTGTACCTGTCATCCAATCAGCGCAGTGCAAAGGGTTAGTTGTAAATGTGTGTTCAATGTCTGCCATCTATCCAACAGCCTTGAACATGGTCGGAAGAGCTGATGCTTACCGTGACGAAGAAGCGAAGGCTGCGAAGGTGCAATAGCCTAGAGATATCCTATTATTGACCTTCCTGCGAATGCGACGTTTCATTAAAAGATCTTTACACGGCTCAATGGGAGATGAGCCCGGACTTGCATTGCATGTTCCCCTCTTCTCCCACACGAAACAGGTGTAGAGTCGCACCTGTAACCTTCTGGGGCGCTGACCATTCCACAAGTTCATGAACAGGTTCGCTGCTGAGTACACTTTACCACTTTCAGTTCACTCTGCCCCTCCGCACCCGCAAATATACCGAAATTAACAGTGCCCACAGGTACTCAGTGCTCCATATGTGACAACAGTTCCGCATTATTGCCCTGATGGGTCCAAACCGCCCAGGCTGTGTCGGTCGATCACAAGCCTGAGATATATTGCGGTGCATTCTCAAACGGCCATGTGTGTGTGCATCTGGGTACCTCCACGGGGAGATTGCTCATGGTAAGTAAGGTAGCAGACCTCTCACTGACAAGACTGGAAAGGAAAGTGAATGCGTAGCCGTTCTCAGTGCGCTGCAGTGTCGCGGAACTAATCACTGCCATTGGGTAGTAACCTTGTGAACATGATGACATGGTTTCGAACGTTCCTCGACTTGCTCCATCTGCTTAGATTCGTTTTCATCGGCGCCACCGGTATCCGTGTTAGTTGAAATTCGCACGGGTGAGGCTGATAAACGGTCGAGATGCCAGCGGAGATCGAGGACAACATAGACCCACTCACGTCCCTCAACGATGGCCAGCCCTCTGAGTAAATTCCCCATCGATCTCAAACAGTACAAAAAGTAGCGCCGTCTTCTGCTCGTCGATGCATTGCTTGACTATGATTTACTTGCAGATTGGCTCTCGACCCCTCTCAGCCCAGGCTTACCGCAGAGCAAAAGTCCATCCTTCAGGCAAACATCCAGCTCCTTCGTGATGCTATCGTCCTCTTTACCGCCACCGGTGCTGCGCGTGGTGTGAGCGGACACACAGGTTGGCCGTCTCTCTTGACCAAATGTCTGCGCGCTCAACGTATATGTCCAGGTGGCGCCTACGATACTGTCCCAGAAGTTTGCATAGCACTCAGCTTGATCGAGAGTTCCGACAAATACCTCCCAATCCTCTTCGATGAGGCTGGTACGCGTGTCCTCGCCGTGTCTACTCCTAAGCCATCTAATGCTTTGACCAACAGGTCACCGTGTCGCGACCCAGTACCTACTGTCTGCTCTGGAGGGCCACATTCCTCCAGAGCAACTTCTGCACTACCGCGAAGCAAACTCTAAGCTCCCCGGCCACCCAGAACTTGGCCTCACACCCGGTGTCAAGTTCTCTTCTGGTCGTCTCGGGCATATGTGGCCACATGTGAATGGTGTCGCCTTTGCCCACCGGGACAAAACCATCTTTTGTCTTGGTTCTGATGGTTCTCAGCAGGAGGGTAACGATGCAGAGGCTGCTCGTCTCGCTGTTGCTCAGGGCTTGAACATCAAACTCTTGATTGATGACAATGACGTTACTATTGCTGGCCATCCTTCGCAATATCTCAAGGGATACGACTTGCAAAAGACACTGGAGGGACACGGTCTCAAGGTCTACACTGTCCAGGGCGAGGACCTCGATGCCCTTTGGGGTGCAATCGCATCCGTCGTTACTTATAATGGTCCCGCTGCCGGTATGTATGGATGTCAAGTACCTGTAGCCAATCAGCTTAGAATCCGGACAGTAATCGCTAAGCGCCTCATGGCTCCCGGTGTAACAGACATCGAAGGAAGCACGCACGGACACGACGTTATTCCCGTCAAGGCTGCCACCAAATATCTCCTTTCACGTGGATACCCTGAATCCGTCGTTTCAGATATCTTGGGCAACATCAAACCCTCTGCTATCCTTTACTCCTACATTGGTTCCACTAAGGAAACAGCTGCTAACCGTGCCATATTCGGCGATGCAGTCAACTTGGTGCTTGACAAGCTTTCGAAAGAGGAGGCCGCTAAGAAGGTGATGGTTATTGACAGTGAGTGGCACCTATGACATCATGAAGCAATCAGCTTATCTCCCGACCAGCCGACCTGGAAGGTTCGACTGGTCTCAAGGTAATCCACCAAAAACATCCCGAAGTGTTCGTTCCATCCGGCATTATGGAGCGCGGTAACTTTGCTGCAGCCGCTGGCTTTGGTTTCGACGCTGACAAATTCGGTGTTTTCTCCACCTTCTCTGCCTTCCTCGAGATGGTTATTTCTGAGATCACTATGGCACGATTGAACAATTGCAATGTCCTCTGTCATTTCTCGCATTCAGGGGGTGAGTATATACGATCATCTGAAGAGGGATGGCCATCATCTGATTCCCTTCCCCTCTCCAATTTAGTGGATGAAATGGCAGACAACACCTGTCACTTTGGGATCAACTCGTTCTTTGCCGACAATGGTCTCTCGGATGTCCAATCTTGGTTATACTTCCCAGCCGACCCATTGCAGATGATCGCCATCGTGCAGCAAGTATTCTTCGAACGGGGCCTACGCTTTATCTTCTCCACACGTTCGAAGGTTCCTTACATACTCGAGGAGGACGGAAAGACCAGGTACTTCGACGGTGACTACAAATTTGTGCCCGGAAAGGATGAGACGATTGTGGAGGGTACTGCGGGCTACGTCGTGTCGTTCGGGGAGATGCTGTACCGCTCCTTGGATGCTGTGCTGCGATGCCGCCAGCAAGGCTTGGACGTTGGCTTGATCAACAAGCCCACACTCAATATCGTCGACGAACAGGTGAGTAAATTTGTTTGCCGTGGAATGACAATATTTTGAGCAGTTTGCCGGTAGACCATCAGAAAGATTGGCTCGAGCGGCTTCGTCCTCGTCGTCGAGTCGTTCAACCAGAAGACTGGTGTATGTATTGTCGCATCGCCACCTGGATGACTCGTCTCTCATCTTATTTCCCTAAGCTTGGCTCCAAGTTTGGTACATGGCTACTTGAACGCGGGCTCACTCCCCGGTACGGCTACATGGGTACCGTCAAGGAGGGTTGCGGTGGTCTCAGCGAACAGATTCCTTACCAAGGTCTCGATCCTCAATGTAAGACTGATCGGTTACTTGACTTGCGTGTCGATTTACATCTCCCCAACAGCGATCATCATCAGGATCAAACAGTTGTCGCAGTAAGCCTGTTCACCTCGATGGTGTTACAGGCGAGAGGATAGCGTTGGGAGTCATGATATGGATAGACGAAACAGAAACAACTTACATGCAAGCATTCAAGGAAAGTAGTATACGACCTTTTCGCACGAATTTGTAAACCGGAATTGCCATATTGATAGTGGATCTAAGACTGAGCGGGCATTGAAAGGGGGGACTAGCTCCCGAGGGTCAGGTATATGTATTAAAGCAAACAACTGGAGAGGGCCCACCTCTATTCTTATCTATAAACGCTGCGCTTCTACAGGGTTGGTCAGCCGGCGTACTATTGGCTAGTTGACCTTCCAGTTCACCACACATTGCATTCAATAACTGGGCCCCGATACATCTGGTCTGTGTGATTTTCCAATTCACCATGACGCGTCACAATAAGGTTTAAGCCACTTCACACTTACATCAGCAACCCATACATATTACCCCGTGAAGGGGCACTGTGCAGACTGCATGCATCTGAGGATTGGTTGTGGTTGGCTACCAGCTGATCGTCCCACTGACGTGGACAGCAAGGGAGTATTGAGTTGATAGAGCCATCGAGTTGCTCTTCCTACACTTGAGGCTGATCTTGACGCACTGGCGAATCAAAATCGAAAGAACTATCTTGCGTTTGAGACGCATGTATGATCCATAGCTCGAAAAGCTGACATGCTATGCTATGGTGCTGTATGGCAAGTGCACGGACAGCATGCCCGCTCCACACGGGAATCATAAGAGAAAATAAATTAATCGTATGAAAAAGTATGAGGTTTTTCTGCAGGCATCGTACTGATTCGCACATATATCAAGAATCAAGATCCTACCGAATGTGATCCCAGGTACCGTGCGTGACGACGCTTCTCCGAACTCTGGGTTGGGTCGGTAAATAGCCGACGAGGGCCGGAAAAAAAGACTCAGAGCCTACAGGGCAGCCAATGAACAGAAAGATAAGTTACGATGATCGGGAAAACTTACGATGCTGTGCTGTATGTCTTGTTTGTGAGGTTCTCCTTAACTGGCAACATTCAAGATGCTTCGGTGTCAATTCGGAGCCATGCCGTGTGACTCTGTCATAACATGTTTCCGCTGGATTTGAAAGGCCGAAGAGAATACGGTTTGCACAGGATCATAAGAAGCAGCGTCTAGGCACTTTGTGATGCCTTCTTCCACATCATAACAAGTGGCGTGTGGTGTTTTATAGCGGCCATGGTCCGTCGTATCTTTGGAATGGTCCTTGATAATGCATATATAAGACTCACAAGTCCGGGTTTACCTGCCAAAACTCACATCAGTTCCACATCCACAAAAGACCACATATTTGTATCTGATCCTTTCATGTGGTCCTATATCATCAGCTTCCTTCGCAGTCTCTGTCACCCCCAGCAGACCAACCCAGCAGGAGTGCAGCACCCTTGCCTTTCCGACCTCACCACGGAGCTGGAGGGCGCGCGAAAATTTTCATTGACTTTGGTATGCATCTTGCGCTCATTGGCACCACCCGTGACTAACATACATGTTGGTTGAACAGCTCATGGCCCTCATCGCGTATTGAAGCCCC
>QFEL01002427.1:0-15647 GCA_003316195.1 Neoboletus brunneissimus | reverse complement strand
GGTTGCAGATTGGCCATAGGTGCGACTGGACAAGGTTGAGTTGGTGGTGGAAGTCTTGATGAAGGTACAGATGGCGGTGGAATAATAGGCACAGGGATTGACGACGAAGGTCGGACTGATGGAATGACACGAACAGCGGATTGCATTGGAGGATGTGGATAGGTAGTACAAGACTTGGATTGAGTAGGAGCAAGCAGATAGTTGGTGTCGTTGAAGAGGAATGCTAACGATGGGGACAATGACCATTCAGACAATGGATGAGATGAGACTGAGGGCTCCCGTGATGGTGGGGAAGAAAGTGAAGATGATTCGTCCCAACTGGGATCGAGCGGCGTTAAAGGTGAGAGCAAGATTGATTTGACAGATCTAGATCTGCCACAGGAAGGGTTCTGGTGAGGCGTTGAATGCGAGAATGTGCCAGGGAAGAGTGGTGAATCTGTAATGGAAGATTCCGTAACATAATGAGGATCTGTGGATCCAAGTGAGTTGTGACGCGCTCATTCTGGGGTCACTGGCAGAAGAAGCTTGGAGTTCTCGGACACATGAAGTCAGCGGAAGTCAGCGAGAAGATCTTCGAGTTCTTGGCACTGAGGCATAGGTTGAAGCATCCTTCTTGACAACCCTGTAGAACCCCTCGTGGTGGGTTCCAGTTGTAAAACAGATAGATGGTCTAGGATCAAAAGGGGGGAATGTTACAATTCACTTGTACACCTACTCTTTTTCCTACTCTTTTCCCATTCTACTCTATGATACTTCTCTTCCATCTATGCTTTCTTTTTCAATTCATCACATCGTGACTCAGTGTACCGTGACTCATCACTGGCCTCTGTCGGTGCCTTTTCATTCAAGCTCTAAACCACACAGCCTAGCCCGGGTTCTCTTTCAAACCCTTCTCCTCCACCCTGGGCAGTGCCCCTTTCATCTCTGTTCTTCATCTCCAACTACTGTTCCCATTCCACTCCACTTCATGCCTGTGCTGTAGTACCCCCGCTTGGACACCATGCGCACCCTCTCCCCTTCGCCCCTTACCTACCCTTCCAGGCTTGGTCCGTGCGCAGTAGGGTACACTATTTAAACAGCTAGCTAGCACCCTCATACCCTAGCTTAGCTTACCCGAATCAACCCTGTAAAAGCTCACCTTCGTGCGATCCCACTTCGCCCGTCACTGGACCAGTGTAGTATTTCACAACCCTTTGTACTCGACAACAAAGCCATAGACTTGAGTCAACTGGAACCTAGGACTCTTGATCCTTGTTCCCCTCTGTGACCCTGCCCATAAGGCTCCCCTTTGTACCATCACCTTTGCACCCCAACTCCCGCCACGAGCTTCTACCCTTTGGGTCTATGGTCGCCCACCCTAGGTCAAACCGTAACAGGGAAGTGTCAAGGGGAGCGAGTAAGCTTGTCCCTAAGGGTTCTAGAGTAGGGTGGTTAGTCGATTAGGGTTGCTGCAACAAACCTGAGCAAATAAAATGGTGTCCAAGTGATTCTCAGAAAGCACAATGTCGTGAATAAGTGAATCCGGAACGAAAATGGGTAATCTGACCAAGGACGAGGGTCAGTGTTACAACTCGCCTAGCCCCTATCCCTTTTTTGGCTCAGCTCTTGTCTCACACCTGTGGACACCATTCATACACTTGTACCTCGCCCCTTGTCCCAGTCCCTCCTCGCCTAGGGAGGCCGTCATCGTCCCTAACGTGACCCCCTTGCTTGGTCTAACGACTAGACACCACTCGGATCCTTTGTCTCCCACCTTTGTCCCACCCTGAGTTACTTCCTCCATCCTACCCTCCACCATAGGCTTGTTCCTGTGCCCATCCTGGAACACCCCTTCACCCCGTCACCTTGGACCATCACTGGTCACATCTGGGGATCTTCCCCATCACCGTCATTTGTCCTTGAATCTGCCCAGGATCTCCCCCCGGCGCCCTTGTACGCTTTTCTCTTCTTCTTGTTCACCTTGTAGACTTTCATTTACCTCACCATTGGTGCTATTGGCACACCCTCCACCCTAGTCATGCGTCTACTGACATCATGCTGTAGTATTTCCCTTTGTCCTGCTTATGCAGCCCCTACCCTTGCTTATTTCACACCTGGCACTTTAGCTTGCGCGTCCTCTTGATGTCCCTGCCCTTTGCCCACACCCTTTGCCCACATTCGGGCTCCTCTTGATTCACTTACTTATATACCGGACCTCTTAGTACACTTGTTCCCTATCTTTATCTTACCTGGTACCTCCCTAGTACCTTGTACCTATGGACTTCCCCTAGTGTCGTAGCACCTGTACTTCGCACCTTGCCCAATGTCCATCCCCTTGATGATCTTCTACTGTTGTCTGGCGCCCCCATCAGGACTTCCTCGATTAGAAGATCCTACCAGGTCTACATTGCCAGCTACCCGGTTGGAACGTAACAGTCAGACAGATGATGATAGAGCGAAACCGGTCAAGAACGAGGACTGGATAGCGAAGAACAAATAGAAAGTCGATCAAGGACGTGGACCGACAATGACAATGATGAAGGATGTGGCAAGAGAGTTCAGATGCGAGGGATCAAGGCCAAGTGCACAAGATAATCATTCAGATCTAGGGTACAAACTTTTTATAGTCTGGGCATACCCAAGACTTTGGTAACTAAGTTACTGGAGAAGTGCACCAAGAATAAATGTAACTATGCTGTGGCAGCATCTAATCATAAGGGAAGTCTGAGAATGATACAAGAAACATATTACGGCAGTTAGAACCAAGCAAGGAATGACTTAAGAATAGAAACAGATACTGAAAGACCGTAGACAAAATAGTCTGAGATGGATAAACCAGACATAGAGTAGTCCAGGACGTGAACATTGATCCGGACTGTGAAGAACTGGACCGGATAAGAATTAAATGAACAGGACGTACCTCAGATCAGACTCATTGGACACAGGACATGATGGTGTTACAACTTGCCCAACCCCTATCCTTTTTTCAGCTCAAACCCCTGTCTCACACCTGTAAGAACTATCTATACACCTGTACCTCACCCCTCGTCTTCGTCCCTCCTCACCAAGGGAGGCCATCACTGTTCCTAATGAAATCCCCTTGCCAGGTTCTATAACTCAACGACACTTGGATCCTTCGTCTCCCACCCTCACCCTCACTCCGAGTTGCCTCCTCCGTCCAACCCTCCATCATAGACCCATTCCCATGCCTATCCAGGAACACCCTGCTTCCCTGTCACCTTGGACCCTCACCAGTCACATCTGGGGATCTTCCCCATCACCATCATTTGTCCTCGTATCTGCCCAGGATCTCCCCCTGGCACCCTCATACACTTTCCCCTTCTTCGTATTGACCTTGACACTTTCTATTTACCTTACCACCAGTGCTATCTGCACACCCTTCACCCCAGTCATATGTCTTACCAACGTCATGCTGTAGTTCATCCTTTACCACTGCTTATGCGGCCTTTACCTTGTTTATTTCACACTAGTCACCTTGGCTTGCGCGTCCTTCTGACGTCCTTGCCCTCCGCCCACACCCTAGGCCCACATTCGGGCTCCTCTTGATTCATTTACTTATATACCGGACCTCTTAGTGTTACAATCCATTCGTACAGCTACTCTTTTTCCTACTCTACGATACACTCTTCTCACCTATGCTTCTCTTCTCTGACTCGTCTTACCGTGACTCATCACTGATCTCCATCGGTGCCTATTCATTTTAAACTCTAAACCTACACAGCCTCGCCCAGGTTCTCTTCCGAACCTTTCCCTTCCGCCCTGGGCAGCGCCCCTTTCATCTCCGCCTTTCATCTCCGAGTATTGCCCCCGTTCCCCTCCGTGCCCGTGCTGTAGTACCCCCGCTCGGACACCATGCGCATCAGCTCCCCTCTACCCTGTACTTACCATTCCCAACTCGGTCTGTGTGCAGTAGGGTACCATATTTAAACCGCTAGTTAGCTCCCTCTGTACTTCAGCTTAGCTTCCCGAATACATCTCTAACAAGCTCACCCTTGTGTGATCAAGCTCTCACCTGTCACTGGACCGGCTGAGCCTTTCGTATCCCTCATACTCGACAACAAGGCTTTAGACCTGAGTCGACTTGGGCCCTGGACCTTTGATCCTCGCCCTCTCCTGCGTTCTTTCACGTCGACCTACGTCTCCTTCCTACGCCCTCAGCTTGAGCTTCCACCTTCGGGTCTACAGTCACCCACTCCCTGGTTGAACTGTAACACTTAGAACACTTGATCTCTATCTTCATCTTACCTGGTACCTCCCTAGTACCTTGTACCCATGGACTTTCCCTAGTGATTGTAGCACCTGTACTTCGCACCCCATGCCAATACCCACCTCTTTGATGATCTTCTACTGTTGTCTGGCGTCCCCGTCAGGACTTCCTTGATTAGAAGATCCTACCAGGTCCACGTTCCCAGCTACCCGGTTGGAACATAACAGATGGGATGTAGAACTGGAAGCCTGGACAGAGGGAAAAGTGGGGAATGTAACCATAGGGAGCCTCTGGCTCCTACACCGCATTCCCACATGCATCAAATTCCATCTCCCTCCTTCACCACATCGATGAGATGCCAATGATTCAGACCGTCTACAATGTGGATAAGGTCGCCAACTGCCGCCTCAAGGTGTGCAAAACCTCATTCACCCCTGTGCGCCTGCTCTTCTCTCAGATAGAGGAGCTTCCTACCTCTGCAGACATTGAAATGTCTGCAACAATCGCCAAGGTTGATGATGCATTGGCTGATGCTGACAAAGTCTCCCTTGGGTGGTCTGATCATGAGGAGGATCGATTCCTGGCCCAGTTCTATGACGAACTGCCAGTTGAATCTGAGGAAGAGGATTCCCGGTGTGATTCTTCGCCCACTGTCTCCTATACAGCTGACTCATAAATGTTTGCCCCACAGCACATGCATTCATTAGTTTCATGTAGCTTGCTCCCTGTAGTAGATAGCTTGGACAATACTACTACATTGCCAGAACCATATTTATTGTGTGATAACTGTAAACAGCACACCAGTAAAGGCAAGAAAGTCGTCCAGGATCATTACCATGATTTATGGCTATTGGATTCAGGTGCTTCATCACACTTTTCTTCACATCTTGAGGACTTCATCGAGTACCAACCCTTCGACAAACCACAGTACTCCAACACTGCAAATGGTGTAGCTCCTATCTTAGGAATGGGCTCTGTTCTGATCAACTGGGAAGGTATCATTGTGCAACTATCGCTGGTTATCTACATGCCAGATTGCAAGATCAACCTTATCTCTATGGGCATGCTTTTGCGCGATCCCAAGCTCTGTGTGTGAAATTCACCCGGGCATATTGATTTCTATCACCATAAGCAACAAAGAGTGGTCTTGTCATTCCATTCTCATGGAACCGATATGATGTATTGGGTACATGCTCCTGCTGTTCTGCATCAGCAACATCAAAATGCAGAAACAATCAATACGCTTGACTTTGAGCTTGTCCATCAATGACTTGATCATCCCTCGCGCGATATTATCAAAGCTGCAAGGAAGCATGTCAAAGACTTTCCGGAAATTCTAATTCTGTCAAAAGCACCTATTTGTCCTGGTTGCGAACTTGGCAAACAACCCAATCGGTCTTTTCCTCACAGTGAGCGACACACAAGCACGCCCTTTGAGCTGATTCATTCAGATCTCAAGTCATTTGAGATAGAATCATACCATAAATACAAGTACATAATCGTCTTTTATGATGACTATACTTCACATGGGTGGATCCAATGTATCAAAACTAAGGATCAGGCATTACACACCTTTAAACAGTTCATGGCCATGGTGAAAACCCAATATAACATCACAATCAAAGGCTTCTGCTCAGATGCTGGTGGGGAATTCACCTCTAAAGCTTTTAAAGAATACATGGCTGATCATGGCATTAAAGTTCTCCAGTCCACACCTCATGTGCACCAACAGAACGGCAGAGCTGAGCAATTTATTTGCACCATAATGGATAAGGCTCAGGCAATGCGACTTCATGCTTGCCTACCTGATTCCTATTGGGAGTTCGCTGTTGACCATGCAGTACATGTGTACAATCGTACGCCTCTGGCTCACATGAACTGGAAGACCCCTTTCAAGCTTGTCTCAGGGGAACAGCCATCCATCTCGCACCTTAGGGTATTCAGATGTGGTGCCTACGTGCATCTTTCCAACAAGATTCATACAGGCAAGCTGCAGCCTAAATTGCAGCTTATGATCTATCTAGGAGTAGCTAATGGATCAGGCTCAAACTGGCTATTTATGCGCCCAAACAATGCCTTGTTTGTGAGCACGCATGCCATATTCAATAAGCACCTGTTTCCTCACTGCCCAGGGGCTAAGCCTCATAGGCCGATTAGTCATGCCCCCCACAATCCTTCGCCTCACCATGATACAGATAGGCACTCAGAACTGGAAGATTACTCCAATGACTCTGACACTGGAGTGCCTCGCGCCCGTGAAAGAGTTCCTGATCGCAAAGTTCCAAGTCCAGAGCTCCCTGCAGATGATGAGGAAGAGCCAGCACCTGCTGTGCCACCTCCTCAGGCACCCCAGACTCCTCCAAGGGCACCTTGTCCACCTGCAGCACCCCCTACATTACCTAGAAAGTCAGAGCGACTTCGTTGCCCACCTACCAGACCTGGTAACGTCTATGGTGATAAAAGGGATCCTGTAAAGCAGGTTAAGGACATTGATAGGATATCCCGATGGAAGGATATGATTGGCGAATCATCAAAAACACCCTCTTCAGAGCCCAAGATGCCAGAAGTCCCTGGTGCATTTCAACCCTCCAACGAACCCCCATCTCCGACTCTGTCTGAAGATGATGTTGATTGGATGACCAGGGAAGGGGGAGACAAATTGCTTAAGTACTTGTGCGCTTGGGCAGTACCATTCAATGCTGCCAACATAAACTACCGAGATTGGACCTATCGGGACATTCTCAAGCTCCCTCCAGCTGAGCAGACCTTATGGTGCAAAGCTTGTGAGGATGAGCTCCAGATCCTCAAAGACCGAAAAGTCTACAAGATCGTAGATCATCCACCCAACCATAAGGTGATTAAAAATCGATGGGTGTTTGATGTCAAATCAGACAGTTGCAAAAAGGCTTGACTAGTTGCTAAGGGATTTTCCCAAGTCGAAGGCCTTGATTTCAATGAGATCTTCTCCCCAGTTGTGAGATTTGAAACGGTGCGATGCATGCTTGCCCTATCAGCTCTACAAGGTTGGTACATATCGGGCCTTGATGTCCAATCAGCCTTTCTCTATGGTAAACTGGAAGAGGAACTCTATATGGAGTTTCCTGAAGGATTTATGCCTTCCCATTTAAAAGGCAAAGTACTCCAACTACTCTGTGCCATCTATAGCCTTAAACAAGCAGGCTTAGCCTAGTGGAGATCACTTGATAAGTCGATGAAGGAAATGGGTTTCGAGCGACTCAAAACTGACACCGGACTCTTCATATATTACAAGGGAAATGATATCGTCCTTGCCATTGTCTATGTAGACGACACCCTCTTCTGTGGACCCAATAAAGCTCTCGTAGACAAGCTTAAGGCCACATTCATGAAGAAATGGGAATGCCACAACCTTGGGGAACCTCGTGAATTCCTCAGGATGAATATTAGGAGAAAAGGTCTAAAGTGGATCCATATCGACCAAGTATCCTATCTGGATAAAATTCTGGAGTGATTTGGAATGCAGAATGCAAATCCCGCCTGAACTCCTTTGCCACAGGGATATTACCCAGTGAAGAACGATGCTCCTGTCAATCATGAATTGCGGACGTGCTTTCAGACAGTTATTGGCTCGTTATTATATATTATGATTGGTACTCGCCCAGATATTGCCTATGCTGTAACGCAAATGGCTAGACATTCCGCAAATCCCTTACAGGAGCACCTTGATAAGGCCCTGTATATCTGCCAATATCTACTTGGTACCAGAGATTACTCATTAGTCTATGATGGTTCAAAAGATTCTGGGATCATTGCTTGTACAGACTCAGATTGGGGCCAAGACCCTAATACTAGTCACTCTCGAACCGGCTACTTTGTTAAGTTAGCTGATGGCATTTTCCTGTGGAATTCTCACTTGCAGAAAACCACTGCTTTGTCTTCTACTGAAGCTGAGTACATGGCTCTGAGTGACTGCATGCACCAAGCCATCTGGATTAAGCAGATGATGGAAGAACTGGGTTACCATCTAAAACCAATCCCAGTTTGTGGTGACAATCAAGGATCGCTCTTTATGCGCAGAATCCTGTTACCAAAAAGAGATCCAAGCACATCCACATCAAATACCATTTTGTATGTGATGCTGTGATGGTTTCTAAGGATGTAGAACTATTATTCATCCCTGGAGATGATAATCCAGCGGATATGTTCATCAAGAATCTCAGACATGTCAAGTTCGAGAAGTTCTGTTCACAACTTGGTCTCAAATTCTACTCGCCGGCTTGACGCTTTGCTCACCTGTGCAACTTTCCTAAACCTCTAATGCTGATTGTATCCGGAATACAAAGTGAGGGGGAGTGTTGAAGTATAGCGTAGTTACACTAGTATTTAGTAGTATTACATAAGTGTGTACCTTCAACTACTTAGTTCGCAAGTCGCGACTGAGTTACAATAGGAGTTTCAATTCTTCTTGAACATGCACCACAACCTTCAGTGACAACCCCAGGTATGTAGTCATAGGACTCTTTCTCCCTTGGTACAGTGCTTACTGCACTGGGTCCCATTATACGAGGTACTCAATCTCCTCTTGACATGAGTTTGTGTGCACAGCTTAACTGGATAAGCTCAGCTGCATGATAGTCATATCATGCTACTCAGATTGAATCAATGAGGAACTCCTGCAGTTGTTGGCAGTGGTACTTGTCTGCAAACTGCAGAAAATTTTGAAGTTCTTGATGGGTATAGGGTGATGTGCTCGTGCGCATATTACAGAAGTAACAATAGATATTCAGACTTTGCATTTATATTAAGTTGGGTTACTTACTGGGCATAGATGTAGTCAAGAAATAAGTCAAACACGTCTGAATGTTCGCCTTCCAAGATGATGGGGCATGCATCACTTTGTCCTTCTTTAATATTCTCTGGGCCGACGATGGTAGAATGAGCAGATGGGTCACAGGTTTCAAACATATCTTTAAATAGGTCTGAGTGGGATGAGAGTATGTCATCATGCAGTTTGTATAATATCCATTTGACCTGGCGAAAATAATGAGTCATGGTAAGTTAATGTCTCGGATGAAAACATGTATGCAGAAGATATGTGTTCCCTTCAGATAGTAGTACTTATCATGGTGTACGATTTGAGGAGGCTGCATATCTGTTGTTAGGATTACAGTCATGATGGTATGGCAGGAAGAGTGGTTATTGGTGTGAACGTATGAGACAGTCCATCAATATAATGTTGGCCTGTGTGTGTTCCCACATTGCCCAATGTAGTAATTTCCTTTTCCTTCCCTCCAAGTTGCATCAGGCCCATTGACAATCGACCGTCAATTGTGCAGGTTAATGGCAACTACAATACCCCAAACATTGCCACCACTTCCACAGACTACCAAGAACTCACCCAACATTCTTAGGGCACATGACACTCTCAGCAACATCTATCACCATGCTATCCGGTTGTTTAATCAAGAGGAGGCTAATGTCCTTCAGCTCGCATTCCACCTAAACACCATCAGAAATGATGCCATCCCACTTCTTCAGGCAATTGAACACTCTACTAGTACGCCAGGGCTAAACAGTTGGCTCACACAGGTTGTGACCCAGCTTGGTCACCTGTTCCATGCCCTTGCAAACTATCAAGATAGCATACAAAACCAGTAAGTTGTTAGTCTACCGTCACAAATAACTAATGATATATTCTTGATTACAGAACAGACCCTAATGTCATAATCCCACAGCCTGTCAGCAACCTTCATACCAGGCAATGAGGCCATCCAAAGAAATATATTGACCCGGCTTTCCTTCATGAAGTGACTTCGAATTCCTGCCACATCAAGTCGACAGAGCTCGCTAACATTTTAGGAGTATATTGAAACACACTTCGCCTGTACATGAAGCAACATGGGATTGAGTGGAAATATTCATTGTTGAGCAACAATGAACTCGATCAATTGGTTGCCCACTTCAAGGCCAAATGACCAGAGGTGGGTATGCACTACATAATGGGTTTCTTGCAATGACACGGTTATCGCATACAATATTCTAGAGTATCCCAATCTCTGCACTGGTTGGACCGTGTGGGTCAAATGCTGCATAATCAGAAGATAAAAAAACAGTGCAAGTACTATGTAAAGCACCCAAATGCCCTTTGGCACATTGATGGGCACCACAAACTAATCCGATGGGGTATTGTCATCCATGGAATGATTGATGGTGTTATGGTCTCAAGAGATTGAGCCTGCAACTGTTACAACTCGTCCACCCCCTATCCCTTTTTCAGCTCAACCCCTATCTCACACCTGTGAGTGCTGTCTGTACACCTGTACCTCCCCCCTCGCTCTCGTCCCTCCTTGTCTAGGGAGACTGCCACCGTCCCTAACGTAACTCCCTTGCTTGGTCCAACGACTAAACATCACTCGGATCCTTCATCCTCCTGTAATAATATATACCTTATTTTTCACTTTTTTACACTTAACATTTCCACATCGTTCTACCTTCAAACATTCCTCGATGCATGCACGTGACTGTGGGAACATCACATGACCAGGTCTAGATTCATGACATCATCAGCGCGTGTTATTAATTTCCACTCTTCTCTCACGCACTGCTTCTTTCTTACTCATCTTTCCCACATTACTCATCATCATTCGTAATGATTCCCATGCCAAGACTGGTCCGTGCTCACTCCTGTAACCTATATAAAGTAGAAACCTCGCGACTGGAACCCCCAGTCTAATCCACTTCGTTTCTGATCTTCAGACCTTACTAGCGGGCTAAGCATTGTCTCTTGCCTTGTGGGGTTATTGGGATTCTAACAGTTGCGATATTGGCACTTGACTACTCCACTCTTCTTTCTTACCCTCGCAAGCTTCTGGTGTATAAGCTATAAGTTAGTCCGGCCAGTGTTCGAGACCTTAGTCCCTATAAGGTTATAACACCTCCACCCTCGTCCCCACTCCAAGTTACCCCCTCTGTCCTACCCTCCACCATAGATCCGTTCCCATGCCTACCCAGGAATGCCCTTCTTCCCCGTCACCTTGGACCTTCACCGGTCACATCTGGGGATCTTCCCCATCACCATCATTTGTCCTCGTATCTGCCCAGAATCTCCCCCTGGTGCCCTCGTATGCTTTCTCTTTCTTCTCATTCACCTTGTAAACTTTCATTTACCTTACTACCGGTGCTATCGGCACACCCTTTGTCCTAGTCATGCATTCACCGACATCATGCTATAGTATTTCTCTTCGCCCTGCTTACGCGGCCCCTACCCTCGCTTATTTCACACCTGGCACTTTAGCTTGCGCATCCTCTTGACAGCCCTGCCCCTTGCCCACACCCTTGGCCCACATTCGGGCTCCTCTTGATTCGTCTACTTATATACCGGACACCTTAGCATACTTATTCCCCATCTTCGTCTTACCTGGTATTCCCCTAGTACCTTGCACCTGGAACCTTGGACTTCTTTCACATTGTAGCACCTGTACTTCGCACCCTATGCCAATGCCCACCTCTCGATGATCTTCTACCGTTGTCTGGTGCCCCTGTCAGGACTTCCTTGATTAGAAGATCCCACCAGGCCTATGTCTCCAGCTACCCGGTTGGAACATAACAGCAACACTGGCTGGACAACTTATAGCCTGTACACCAGATGCTTGCGAAGTAAGAGTGGAGACGAGATGGAGAGTAGTCAAGTGCCAAATAGAAGCTATTAGAGCCCCAATGATCCCACAAGGAAGAGACACAGCTCAACCCGCTAGTAAGACCTGAAAGCTAGCAACGAAGTGGATTAGACTGGGGATTCCAGTCGCAGAGTGTTTACTTTATATATGTTACATGAATGGGCACGGACCATGCTTGGCATGGGAATTATTATGAATGTGATGAGTAATGTGAGAAGAATGAGTAAGAAAAGAAGCAGCGCGTGAGAGAAGAGTGGAAATTAAGAACACGTGCTGATGATGTCATGGGTCTAGACTGAGTCACGTGTGTGTTCCCACAGTCACATGCATGCATCAATGAGAAGTGAAGGTAATGTGTTGTGGAAGTGTTGGTTTCGAAAATTGAAAAATAAGGTATATATTATTACAGATGGATTCTGTCAGACGGTGCACAGTAATCCTTACTTTACATTTCAAGCCAGCTAAACCTTGTCCCTGTTACGGTTTTGACCTGAAGCAGGTGACCATAGACCCAAAGGGTAGAAGCTTGCAGCGAAGGGGCACAGGACGAGGTGCAAAGTAAGGGATGCGAGAGGGAGGGGTTCGGATGAAGCGCAGGATGGAACAAGGATCTAAGGTCCTAGGTCCCAGTCAACTCAGGTCTACAGCCTTATTGTCAAGTACGAGAGGTTGCACAGTACTAGCCGGTCCAGCAACAGGCAAAGTGAAGGCGCACAAAGGTGAGCTTGTAGAATGTAGATTCGGGTAAGCTAAGCTAAAGTACATGGACGCTAGCTAGCCGTTTAAATAAGGTACCCTAGTGCGCATGGACCAAGCTGGAAAAGGTAGGTACAGGGTGTAGGGGAGGAGATGCGCATGGTGTCCGAGCGGGGGTACTACAGCAAGGGCACAAAGTGGACGGAATGGGGGCAATAGGTGGAAATGAAGAATCGGAAATGAAAGGGGGCACTGCCCGGGGCGGAGGGGAAGGGTTCGAAAGAGAACCCGGGCTAGGCTGTGTAGTTTAGAGTTTTAAATGAAAAGGTACTGACGAAGGTCGGTGACGGGTCACGGTGTTGCGAGACTTGGTATAGCGAACTGAGAAGGGGAACGTGGACAATAGAGACGTATCATAGAACGGAGTGAGAAGAGAATGGAAAAAGAGTAAGCATAATGACAAGTTGTAACAGTCCCTCAGATTACAGCACTCTGTGCAAGCGACAACAACCGTTCAATGACCATTCTAGACTTATTCAAGCATGTCATTGCCACGTATGGGACACCATCAAGGGTAAGGGGGGATCGAGGTGGTGAAAATATTGATATAGCAACATATATGGTGATGAATAAAGGTGCTCAACGTGCTTCTTTCATGTGGGGCTTGTGAGTATTCCCACTGAATACATGTCGGCTACTAACTATTGTCGATCAGTTCAACACATAACTCATGCATTGAACGTGTGTGGGTTGAGGTTGGAACACAATTTGCCCAGCGCTGGCATGCATTTTTCACTTGACTCGAAAGATGCTTTATGCTTGATCCTCACAATCCAATTCATCTGTGGTTGTTACATACACTTTTCCTAGACATAATCAATGGCAACTGTGATGACTTTTGACTTGAGTGGAACTGCCATCCGATATGGGGTCCAGACACCAATAACCGGAGCCCACAAGTACGTTTGCAATTAAATTCACCCATTATCAATTTCTTTTCTCACTACTACTTTAAAGATCTTCAATTTCTGGGACAGGCATGCCATGGTGTATATGACGACGACTATGGAAACACATCACCTGATCTTATTAATTGGTTCTATGGTGTGCATGGGGTATGTATTCAGCAGAGAGAGCATCAGACAGGAGCAGGGCATCTGGCAGACGAAAACAATGACAATGACGGCAATGACGATGGTCACAGTGATGTGCCTAACAACCATGATCACTCAGTGGAGATCTCGATCAATTACCACCAGCAGCAACATGTTTGTCACGAAGCAATTCATGTACTGACGCACAGGAGCCCATTCAATGGTCCCGACAACGAGGCTGCATTTTTCATGACGTTGTGTGAAGTTAATGTGCTTGGTGTCATTCCAGAAGGGTTTGAACTCATGGCAACTGAAGGGGGCAGTCTGGATCCAACATTTGAAATGGTCTCTGTTGGTCATCGGGGAAGTAAGCAAATTGACATTTTGCTGGCAGAGCCAATTTGGTACAATCGGGCATGCCTTTGGTGCCAAGCATTATTAGTTTTACAATATTTTTTGGACTAGCACGACTGTCTACTATATATTGTCCATCTTGAACTTCATACTGTTCTCTGGGCCTGATGACCTCACAGCTTTGTTGTCTGTTCACTCATTTACTGCTTTTTGTCTATCCCACTGGCAGTGCCAATGGACTCATCTGCCATTTGCCGAGGCGCCAAAGGTACTTGCAACTGTGAAGAGTTCTATTCCAGCAATGAGAACAGTCGCATCTGCCTGGAGTGCAGTCATGGGATAAGCAAGCATCAGCATGAAGTTACTAGCAGTCCACCCGACCCACCACCCTCAGAGCCACCACCCCAGAATCCACCACCCCCAGCATCTTTGGCAGTTGATATCTTTCATGACATCGCTGGACAACAACCGTTCTTTACTGATGGGAATCAGAAGCCCTTACTATCAATTGTCAAAGCCAAGGCTGAAGTGCTTGCCACATTATCATCCTGGAAGCAAGCGGATGATTTCAAGCTAGTGAGACAGCCTGCATCTCTCACTGGCGTTCCACACAAGGTGACAACGTTCTTTTATGTTTGTATTTGCCTGACATACCTGCCTATAGGCTCGCACATCAACCACTGGAACAATGGGATTTATTGGGCATGCTACTGAAATGGCCCAAAGCAAGGCTTAGGCAAATCAACTAAAACCTAACAAGGAAGGGGAGAGAACTGAGGGGATCTCTTTGGAGGTGAATTCTCAAGAGAACTAGACTGGGAATACCAGCTGTAGCCCTCTGGGTTTATATAGCAAAGTAAACTATGTGTACATGTTATGATCGAATCTACGATCTAGGGCATAGGGTGAACAGTAATTAAATATGTGAGACATATGTATGTGGAATGGAAGTTGAGTGGTGATGAAAGACATGAGGTGCACACATGGTGTGGCAAAATGGAAGAGAATCATAGCAGAGATGAAGGTGAGAAATAATATAACCTTATATAGATAAAGTGTCCATCTGAGATCTGGACTAGCACATGACCTTGTCACGTGACCCTCAAGGGGTATCTCAGAGTTGCATGGAGTCCATTGTCTCCTAGAGAAAGGTGAAGAGAAATAAGTTAGACGTGGTGGTGCACGTGATCTAGTCACGTGACTTGTTACGGTTCGACCTAGGATGGGGGGGAACCGTAGACCCGAAAGGTGAAAGCTCTTAGAGGGAGAGGCGAGGGATGCCGAAGGGCGAGAGCGCAGATGGGAACTAGGATCAAAGGTCCAAGGTTCCAGTCGACTCAGGTCTGAGGCCTTGTTGTTGAGAACAAGAGATGCGAAGGGACTAGCCGGTCCAGTGACAGGCGAAGTCGGATCGCACGAAGGTGAGTGTTACAACTCGTCCTAGCCCCTATCCCTTTTTCGGCTTCGCCCCTGTCTCACACCTGTGAGAACCGACCACACACCCGTACCCCGCCCCTAGTCCTCGACCCTCCTCGCCTAGGGAGGCCGTCACTGTTCCAAACGTGAACCCCTCGCTTGGTCTCTTGACTAGACTTCACTCGGACCCTTCGTCTTCCGTCCTCGCCCTACTCCGAGTTACCT
>QFEL01002423.1:3867-19183 GCA_003316195.1 Neoboletus brunneissimus | reverse complement strand
GTCGGGGGCTTGGATGAGCGAGACGACACGAGGGTGGAGTAGGAGGCGGGGGAACCACTTGAAGAACTCGCACTGGGGGTGCTGCAACCAAAGGATGAGTGGCGGCAAACACAGATGAGATTAGAGTACTTACCCGGGCCATTGGTTTGCCAGCATTGCCATTGCGATCTGTCTGGCACAATGCAAGTGCGACTGCATTACCACAGCCCTCGCAGTCAATGACAAGACCAATCGAGGTGAGCCGGATGTTAAGATCAGCAAGAAGGGCGACATCGCCAGGGGTGAGGGACGAGGTGTTGTCGAGCAGAGACGTCATGGAGGGGACAAGAGGGCAGTAGGGTGAGGAGAGTACGCAGAGGGAGGAAAGGAGGGAGGCAACAAGGAAAATGAGGGCGGGCGAGCTTATATGCTTGAGGTCGAATGCCTTGGTGGTTGACATGGCTGAAAAGGCAGCGACATGGAATTCAGATTGGTGATCGTCATGGTGGTGCTGAAAACGATTGGAGGGTACGGAGGGTGGCGAGGGCGGAAAGACAGGTCGTTGCCATTGGCTGCGCATTGCACGCAGCGGGCAACAGCGACAGTGGGCGTTCACAAGATGTCGACTGAGTATGGGGGCGCAGAGCGAGCTTGAGTGCCAAAGACGTTGGGCCGTGTGGGGCTGCACACATGACATACCAGGCAGCGGGCGATTGAGACTCCGCAGTTGCCGTGCTGCGCGTGCCGTAGTGCCCCCAGACTCGGGCACAGACTTGGCCCCAGACTCAGGCGCAGACCGGCCCCCAGACCAGCCCCCAGACTGTCCAACTCCCAGACTTTCTGAGCTAGACAGAATGGTCTCAGTCGCATGCGGTAAACAGACTATGATTATAAGTACCTAGACAGAATGGTCTATGTACAGTAAGTATCAGTCATACATAAGGGAGAAGAGAGCTTACCTCAGTCATGTGCGGTAAATGGACTGAGGTACCAGCTGCTGTTGGGGAAAATATATGCTCGTAGCTATATATACTCCGATACAAAAGGTTAGACATAAAATGGAGGGTCTGCATAACGGAGCACACAGTCGGTAGGTACAAGGAACGTAGATCATATGGTATGACAATGGAGAGCATATGTTATCGTGATCTGTAGAATTGTGGTGGTCAGCTCTCTGTGCGGCTGCACACATGCTTGCATGTTCCGACACTCCCCCTCAAGCTGCGCACAGTCCGAGTTCGGTGGTGAAGTGCTTGACCTTGAGAGAGGGAAGGGCCTTGGTGAACGCGTTAGCTACCATCTCGCCAGTTGGACAGAAAATAAGGTGGATCTTTCCATTGTCAATGATCCAGCGAATAAAATGAAACCGCACGTCAATGTGCTTGGTGTGTGCGTGGTACTGGTGATCCTTGGTGAGCACGATCACCGATTGGTTATTGGAGAAGAGAGTGGTGGGCTCGGATATGGCTATGAAAGTTTCAGAGATAAGCGATTGAAGCCAGAGGGCTTCCTTGGCAGCATGAGTAGCTCCGACGTATTCGCTTTTGGTGGTGGACAAGGAAACAATTTCCTGTCGTTTTGAACTCCATGACACAGCTCCTCCATCAATGAGGAACGTGTAGCCGGACATGGCGCGACGATCTTCAATAATGCTGCCGTCTGCATCTGTGTAGCCCATCAAGGGCTTCTCTCCCCCTCCATATGTTAGCTCCAACACTCTGGTTCCCAGTAGATAGCGGTAAATGCATCTGACTGCGTCCCAATGTGCCTGTCTGTAATTTGATGCAAACCGAGAGACCTGCAAAACGGCATACGAGATATCCGGCCTGGTGCCTAACACCGCGTACATGAGTGATCTGATGGCTTCTTGGTACGGTACGTGACGCATGGCAGCATATTCAGTGGCGGTGGAAGGCGACTGAGTGATGCTGAGTCGTGCGCTGGGGTCCATAGGTGTTGAGATTGGCTTGAGCTCGTCGAAGTTGAATCGACAGAGGATGAAGTCGATATAGGATTTTTGTGAGAGGGCGAGAGTGCGTTCACTGCGGTCATGCGTCACCTCAATGCCGAGCAACCAATGAAGCTCGCCAAGGTTGGTTACCTTGATGAAACGGCTGAGGTCCTGTTTGACAGCATTGACGAGCACGAGTGTGGTAGCGGCAATAGTGCAGTCGTCAACATGCATGACGATGATTGTGAGCATGTTGTCCATCTGCTTGATGAACATGGCTTGATCCACCTTGCACTGCTTGAACTTCAGCTTGGTCACCAGGATCTCGACTAACCGTTGGTACCAACGGCGTCCGCTCTGCTTCAACCCGTATAGCGTTTTGCGTAGGTGACATATGTGGTTTGGGTGGTTTGGGTCGGCATACCTGGGCGGTTGGCGCATGTAGATTACTTCATCATCTTGTAACATGCTGTTTAAGTATGTGCCCTTGATATCTATCTGGTGAAGCTCGAGATCTTGTCAAGCAGCGAGGGCTAGTATGGTCCGGATTGACGCGAGCTTTGTGACAGGGGCGTAAGTGTCAAAGTAATCAATTCCGGGTACCTGTGAAAACCCTTGAGCGACGAGACGCGCTTTGTGGCATACGATATGGCCCGCTGTGTCCTTTTTTGCACAAAATACCCACTTCAATCCGACAAGATTTGCGCCTGGCGGAAGGTCTACGAGTTCCCAGGTACCAGCTTTGTCGAGTGTCTCGAGTTCTTCTCGAATGCCACGCTCCCATTGTGGCCAGTCAGGATGGTGACGGGCGTTGGTGAGCGTGGTTGGCTCGAGCGCTTCAGCGTCGGTAGTACCTTGCTCGACGAGCATGGTTAGTTCTTGCTCGTCGTAGTCCTGATCGTACCTTTCATTGATGGCAGCTAGGATCTGCTCGCTCGTGCCTATTGTTTCGAGAGCGACTGGTTCTAAGGATGCTGGATCATCTGGGATGGGTGCTGGGACTTGTATGCCGCGAGGGATGGTGGTGGATGCAGCTTTACCACTGATGATATTGAGTACTCGCTGGCTGGGTTTGCGAATGCGCTGAGGGCGTGGCTCAGGAACGTTGGGAGATGCCGGTGGCGTGGGTGGGCATGTGACAGATGTGGCTGGTGGTGACATTGGCTGTGTGGCATGAGGCGGTTCATCAGAGCCTTTTGTCAATGGCTGTACACCGACGCTGGGGGTAGGTAGCTGCACTGAAGTGCCGTTATCCAATGGGATAATTCCCTCCCCCTCAGCACATGGCGCAGCATCATAGAACACCTCGCGTTCTACCGTTACTGACCTTGTTTTAGGCCAATACACTTGACACACATATTCCATGTGGTCGTCAATACCAATCCATCGGCCAGCTTCAACTTGTCCTCCCAGCTTCGTCCCTCAACCCATTTTAATGTGGACCACGGATCCCCACTCACGCACGCCTTTCAAATCTGGCGTGTGTCCCATTGCGACTTCGTATGGCGATTTTCCATCAAGCGCTTTCGTAGGTAAGCGATTTTTCAGCCAGACGACGTGATGAGCTGCTTTGCCCCACAGATGCTTTGGTAGGCCACTAGCGTGCAAAAGTGTTCGCACCCATTCCAAGATGGTGCGGTTGAGGTGTTCTGCACTGCCATTATGCTGTGGGGTGTTGTGTGCAGTGAGACACTGCACGGTGCCTTGCTACTGTAGGTGCACGATGAATTCTTTCCCTAGATACTCTCCCCCTCAATCGGAGTGGAGTAGTTTGACTTTGGCAGCGAGCTGGCAGTTGAGCCAGGCCTCAAACTCGTGATACGCTTCGAAGGTGTCACTCTTTCAGCGAAGGAGGTAGATGTGGGTAAGTCAGGTATGGTCATTGTTACGATTCTCCCTACCAGTCTACCTTTTTCCTCCTCCCTCGCACTCGCCCCACTGTACCTATGCTTCTTATGTCTTATGTCCCATTGGTCACGGTCAGTCACGGCCCCTTTTCATTTAAACCTTAAACACACAGCCTAGCCCGGGTTCTTTTCAAACCCTTTCCCTCCACCCCGGGCAGCGCCCCTTTTCATCTCCGTTCTTCATTTCCGGCTACTGCCCCCGTTTCATTCCCTTTCATGCCCCTGCTGTAGTACCCCCACTCGGACACCATGCGCACCCCTTCCCCTTCGCCCTGTACTTACCTTTCTTGACTTGGTCTGTGCGCAGTAGGGTACACTACTTAAACGGCTGGCCAGCGTACTTGTACCCTAGCTTAGCTTCCCGAATCTACTCCTAACAAGCTCACCTTTGTGCGAGTCCGCCTTCGCCTGTCACTGGACCGGCTAAGCCCCTCGCATCCTTCGTACTCGACAACAAGGCTTTGGACCTGAGTCGACTTGGGCTTCAGACCTTTGATCCTCGCCCTCGCCTGTACCCCTGCCCATAGGCAAACCGTCGCTCTCCCCCTGCGTCTCTGGCTTGAGCTATTACCTTCAGGTCTACGGTCATCTATCCCAAGCCGAACTGTAACAGTCATCGGTGAAAGTGACGTAATATGTGCGTCCACTGATCATCGTGATGGGCGCCAGGCCCCATACATCAGTATACACAATGTCGCTGAGCTTGGCAGCGCGTGGCCCTCCATGCAACTTGACTATCGGTTTACATGTGGCTTTGCTGTAGATGCACGCTTCGCAGTGAGTACTCTCATTCTCATCTAGTTCATACTTTAATCCACTAACCATTCCCTTTTCGGCCAGCTCTCGCGCAGTAGATGGCGTGATGTGCCCCAGAAGACGATGGAGTCCCATCATGGTAATCCGCTCGTCGGCAATTGCTGCATGCTCGTTCTTGTGCACCACACAGTACAGCCCTTTGGCTGATCACGGTATACGCCCGATCATCTGTCCGTCAGCGTCACAGATTGTGCACAAACCCTTGGCGAAGGTGGTCTCCAGCCCCATCTCATCGAGGCGGCCAATTGATACAAGGGTGTATCTGACCTCGGGCGAGTACAGCACCTCTGTTAGTCACAGCTTGGATACACTTATTCCATTAGGTACTTCGATAATGAGGTCGCCGATGCCTGTCACGGCAAACCTCTGTTTGTTTGCAGCGGTGAACGATTTCGGTGGTATCACTTTCATGTCGATCATTTGGTCACATTCAGGGGTGATGTGACGTGTTGTGCCGGAATTGTACAACTCAACTTGGTACATCTCTTTGGAGCGTTCGCTGACTTTCATTGCTCTGTTCTCTAGGTTTCGTCAGCGCTGATTGAGGGGCAGGCATGATTGACCGGTGCATTGTCACCATTGATACTCTGTGCCTTGTCACCCCGTCCACAGCCCCATGGACTGTCATCGCCAGTAACCGAGAACCAATTGTCCTTGTCATCATCAAGTAAGATCTCTCTGTCACCAGGATCTTCATCATCACTCGATTCAACTGATTATAGATTGGGCAGTGATTCATCGTTGTCGATGACACCGAAGACTCCATCTTCTTTATCAGAAATGGGCGTTACCGCGTGCACGCTACCCGTTGGGTTCATTACGGTCTTTTTCCCATCTTTTGGTGTCTGGGTGCATTTTGCCGCCAAGTGCTGATCAGACCCACAGGTCCAGCACAGCCATTTTGGCTTATTGCCGTGGGGAGAACGGTTTCCTCGTCCTCGTCCTCTGCCTCTACCTGCTGGCATTGCGGCCATTGCTTCATCACAATCCTTTGTGTCACTGCAAGGGGTATGCTTGGTCTTCTGTCTGTCTGCTTCTTCGCTAATGAACAAAATCAGAGTGTCGGGCTCGATCGTTTTAGTTGACACGTAGAGCCAAGCAGCCACGAGTTTGCTAGAGGCGAAATTTGCGAGTGAGTTGGGGAGGGATCGTATGATGGTCGATTGGTAGTCTTTTTCGTCGATGTCAACGCCGACCGATGCTAACTCTTCGCGCTTTGTTTGCAGCTCGTCAAGGAACTGTTGAATGTTGCCGCCACGGGGCATCTTCATTTCAAGGAACTGGGTATGCAACTCTGTCTGTGCGTATACACCTTTCTCTGTATATTCTCATACGATCTCAGTCCACATGGCCTCGACATTGGCCAATTTGCGGATCTTCAGCGCGGTCGAGTCCGGGATGCGCTGCGTGAGTAAATACTTTGATATACCCTCATTCTTTTTCCACTTAGCCACTTCCTCCATTTGTGCAGCCGTTAGGGGCATAGGAAAGGACGGCTCGGTGGAGGTGCCATCGAAATGGCTCCACATTCCTTTTGCTTCGACAGCTACTTGGAAACGGAAGGCGAAAATTGCCCAATTCGTTCCTTTGGCATCGAGCTTAGGTACATTGCTCGGTAACGTGTCAGTGGTGAGAGGAGTGGTAGACATGGCTGATCAATTGGCAGGTTTTCAATTTAATATAGAGCAGCGGGGCTCATAACCTGTGAAGGCATGAATAGGAGTGAGGGCGGGAGCACGCGGCTAGACGGAATGGTCTCAGTCGCATGCGGTAAACAGACTATGATTATAAGTACCTAGACAGAATGGTCTATGTACAGTAAGTATCAGTCATACACGAGGGAGAAGAGAGCTTACCTCAGTCATGTGCGGTAAACGGACTGAGGTACCAGCTGCTGTTGGGGAAAATATATGCTCGTAGCTATATATACTCCGATACAAAAGGTTAGACATAAAATGGAGGGTCTGCATAACGGAGCACACAGTCGGTAGGTACAAGGAACGTAGATCATATGGTATGACAATGGAGAGCATATGTTATCGTGATCTGTAGAATTGTGGTGGTCAGCTCTCTGTGCGGCTGCGCACATGCTTGCATGTTCCGACAGTGCACCACTTTGCTGGAGTAATCATGGTCCACCGGCGAACAAGCTGTCGGTGCGAATACCACCTGCAGCACGACGAGCTCGCAGTGGAGAGATAGACGGGGTCAGACGTCGAACACTGGACTCGATGCAAGCAGTGGAAATGCACGACACCACACTTGTGAAGGCACGATACTCCTCGACCTCTTTCCATATTCCTGCATCTGCCCGTCATCTGCCCCCTGCAATGAACTTGCATTTCCGCATCCTCCGAATGGCAACCAAAATAAATGTCGATCGATCGGGCTGAATTGACACGCTGAAGTGAAGTAGGAGACACCGTCATGGTGAAGCTTGGACATAAGGGTACGAAAGATCTGCTGATGCGGTCGTAGGAGGCTGGTAAGAATATCAAGATTCCATGTTTCCAATTTTATCGTCTGGATGTCGGGAACGGTCATGTCAGCAGGCGTGATGTCAAGATGCTCCATGTCGAACAAGGGATCGAGCATCATACCAAGAACCTTGTAATAATGTTGAGGAGGGCGAAAAGCTTGAGAGTTTCAACCCGAAACGAAGAACAGGGTCGCACAGAGCATCCATGGCATCCAAGACCGATTCGTTGAACTTGCTACCACTCCGCTTTTCGAGTGCACTCGCCTCACGTCCAATAAATAATAAGAAAAGGAGCGAATGTAATTCCACGCATGTCCAACTAATCACTGTCACTGCTATCACTCCCGTCCTCCTCCTCTTCCTCGTCCGTCGAACTATCCTCGTCGCTCTCCTCGACGACCGCAGCCTTCTTCACCGACCCTCCCCGCATCGCCGCCATCTGTCCAGCCAGCGAATCCTCATCGGGATCAGAAATCTCGTCATCGGGCGTCTGCTCGGTCGCGAGCACAGACACGTCGTCGATCTTGAGCTACATCGTTGGCCCCCAGTCAGCCCACCACCGTTCGCGCGACAAAAAAAAACACCCACCAAAATCGGTCGACACGGCTCTTCTCCAACAAAGGTATCGCTCACGAGGTACACCTTCCACGTAAACAGTCCAACATTGGGCGGCGCCTGGAACTGGAGCTTGTAGCACCTGTAATTCCGCTCCTTCGATGGGTCCGAACGAGGCACGTCGTTGATCTTGATCGGTGGGACGACGATCCGGTTCGATTTATCGTCTGCGAGAACGAGCCACCATCCAGGCTTGCGGAGCTGTCGCCTAGAGCGTCAGATATGTGTTCACAAGTTCGATTTGTTTCAGACGCACCCCGGGCCAGTATGGAGCGTGTGCGTAGCGTGCACCCTCCCCTTGAAGTTCTTCCGCGTCCCCCCGGGTGTTCAAAAACTTTTCGTCAATGTCCTCGTTCTTTTTCACAGACTTGACATCCTGCACCGGGGTTGGCGAGGACGTGCCAGGCTCCTTTATGCGCAGCTTCACCAGCAAGAACACGATGGACGACGGTGTGACCAGACGTTCGCCAATCACTTGGGCAAGTGTTCACCTCTAAGTGCGCACGATGAGAACGATCATACCTTTGAACCCCATGTCGACAATCTCCAGAGTTCCCCAGTTTTCGAGCGCTTTGCTAGCTTCCGCAGCGCGTTCGTCACCGCTCTCCTTCAAGTCGCGCACAAACGTCGCAAGGTCTTGCTTTCCGAAACTCGAGGCTGTACTGTCGAATCCTGGTAGCTGAGCTTGCGAGGGAATAGCCTTGCCGGGGACCAACGCCTGTACGAGGTATGCATGGAGACGCATGACACCAAGCGTCGGTGCGAGCCAGCTTCGAGCAGATGCAATGTTCAAGAAGGCGTTCAGTAGCACGGGTGCTCGAAGGAGCAACGTCGTTTGCTCTAATGCCCACACATCAGTCCGAAATCACAACGCGAGTCCAACGGAATCCCCACCTTGTTCCAGGGCCTTCGAGCCTAGGTCTAACCGCAAAAAGTGAGCGTAGAGCAACGTCAACGCGCGCTGTGCATTTTCATCACCGGCAATGGCCTTGCTCATCGCCTTCCACTCGCCACCTACGCTCTTCTCGATCTCCGCCTCTGTTTTGCTGAGATCGCCGGCGTTCTTGGTCTGCGCCTCGTGCCTGAATGCGCTGCCGACAACCTTGACGATGTCGCCGATTGCACTTCCTTCCTCGATACCCTTCCAGAATCCCTCTGCGGTCTTTGCTTCGATACCATCCTTGGTCTTTCCCCTGCTGCCAAACCACCAGCGTCCGACCATACCGGGAAGCAGACCACCAACGAGGACGGCGTACAAGCCCAAGACCCAGATATTATTCTTGCCCTCGACGATCCAGGAAGGCAGGGCAATACCCATGGAGACTTCTTGTCGGCCATCGGGATGGCCATAGAGTTCATAGTTTCGGCGGATCGTCTCGTCTGTCAAACTATGGTACGCGCGTTGAGGGGTGAATGCGACGAAAGCAAGAGGTCGTGCTCACGCCTTGTATGCCTTTGTAATATCTACGAAGCGATTGGCGATTTGTTCGACCGTCTCGTTCACGGTCGCTTTTACCTTGTCTGGGTGACTTTTAACGTGACGGTTAAAAAAGTGCCGGGTACGGGGGTGTCGTGGGGTACGCACTATATTTTGGAGAGTTTCTTGAAGAGGGATTTTACTTCCTTTTCTGTGGCACCCTGGGGGAACGGATGAGTGGAGTGGGTGGACGGACAATGAGCACGTACGGTGGAAATGCCCAATATTTCATACGGGTCGTACACCTTGTTGTCGGCCTCGACGTTGCGTGCTCTGCTGACCAAGAAGATAAAGACGGACCAACCGACGAGGAGGATCGTCGCTCTAGCGAACGGGTCAGACAAAAAATTCATCCAGGGAAGACGCGCACCTCCTGGTGAGCTTGGGACTGAATAGCGATCGTCTGTTGGCGTCGAGGACCTGTTTTCTGCGATGGAGACACGGGTTGCACTGACACCCGCTGACCCGCTCCTCGGGACGTCCTGTGGAGTGGTCAGTGCCGAACTGGGGCGTGAGGCAGGGAGGGACTCGCCTGCGGATATGCGTGCGATGGATGTGATAGTGAATGGGACGAGAACGATGGCGAGGACCGAGATGAGAAAGTAGGCGGCCATGTTGCCGGCCTCGTCATAGTGGTAGTTGGCCATGTCCAAACACACACCCGACTCGGCCTTTTGACGTGGCTCGTTGCACCGTGCGAATGTCGACTCGCACAGGGGGTCGACCTTTTACCACCACACCATGTCCACCGCTCACCGTCCGACATGGGATCCCGCTCAAGCACGCAATGTTCAGGGCGGTTCGAGACAGTTTTCCGTGCGCGACATGGCCGCACACACAAAGCTCAAGTTTCGGTGCGTTTCCTTCCGCTCTCTCGTGGCACTCGCTCAACCGTTGTGCGAGGCAGGCAGCCGGGGCAGACATCTACAGGCGAGGTCACACGGCGAGATCTCAGAGCAGAGCTGCTCGCTGCAGAAGAAGAGGCACGGAACAAGAAGCGCAAGGCCGAGGGGAGACCCCCCGTGGCTATCACAGCGGGTGCGGATGGGGCCGAAGACGAGGACGCTATCAAGCGGAGAAAACTGTTCCAGGAAGCGCTAGAGCTCGACAAGGATGACGAGGAGGAGGAGGGAGACGAGAAAAAGGAGGAGAGCGAGGACGAGTCAGAGGACGAGGACGATACCGACGAGCTGCTCCGCGAACTCGAAAAGATAAAGCGCGAACGTGCAGAAGAAAAGGCGCGTCAAGAACGCGAACAGTTGGCGTCGCAAGCAGCCCAGCTGGATCAGTCTCACGGCTTGAACACGACGGTTCCCGGGACGTTCTCGGTCAAGAGAAGGTGGGACGATGGTACGTGCTTCTCCTTTCTTGTGCTGCCTTCGCAAAGGAGAAACACATGATTTAGATCTCATCTTCAAGAACCAGGCAATGAACCAAAAGGAAAAGTCTGGCCAGTTCGTAAACGATCTTTTGCGGACCGAGTTCCACAAGTGCGTACTCGTCTGCTTTGCCACTTTCTCTGTCTGACCTTTTTATTCAGAAAATTCATGGCAAAGTTTATCAAGGTGAGGTTCACGGTTTCGAACGTGCAGGTGGATACCGAGCATGTCCTTTTCTTTGCAGTGATACGCCGACGTTTCGATACCTGGTACTCTGTAGTAGCTTGGCAATTATGTGACACATTATGACCATCATGCACATGTTTGGGGTTCGTATAATTAAAATTACCCGAAACGGCCGTCTTTCAGCGACGTCCATATCGACATGCGGGTCAAGCTATCAGCGAATCCACCGCTGCCTCCAGTGAGGGCGTGGTTTCCTCTCGCTTCCCCGTTCGTGCAGTCGACGCCGACCGTCTCCTCCTTCAAGTCCCTGCTCTGCACGTCCCTCCTTGCCTTTCGTGGCGTCTCTCCGTCCTCGTTGCGCCTCTCCATCGATGGCTTTGAGCTGCTCGACAATTCCGAGTTCACCGTCGTGAGAGACGGCGATTTGATTTGGTGAGTCATTACGATGCTGGGGCTGACAACAAGCTCACTCGCATGCAGCATAGACGTACTCGACGTGCCGTCTCAGGACACGAGCACACGAGTCGACCAGGGTGCCTCGCATGCAACACAGCAACGACTGGCGTCTGCCGCTTCACGCAAGCGGAAACGACGGCTGTCGACGCCGAGTTCGTCCAGCTCCGAGTCTGGAACAACAGAGTCTACAGCGTCCGAGTCCGAGTCGGATACTTCTGATTCCGAGACGTCGTCAGACTCGGATGAGTCCTCGCGTCCTATGATGCCGCCTCTGCGGAAAGCAGAGCCCCCAAAAGTGCACGTCAGAGAACGGGCTCAAGTCACGCCATCTTTACGACCAAAGGTACACCCGTATGTCGAGTCGTCCGCCCACGTCGTGTTCCATTTGACGACATGATTACTAGTTCAACATTCGTTCCTCCCGGACATGGAAAACTGCAAACACAAGCACGAAATCTACGACGACGAATTAAGCGAATGCACGAGCGCGGGGCTGCCGATGTGTCTCAGGGTGGACCGGTGACTGGGGCAAATGCCATAGCGGCAGAAGCGGAGGTGATCACGCCCGAGTCTAGCCAGGAAGCACACCCCGGGCTGCTGTCGCTCTCCCTCCGCAACAAGAACAAGGCAAAGAACTTCAAGTCGCTGATAGGCAGACCCCTTCCTCCCAAGATTGTATTTGGGGATCAGGAAGGTGCATCTACTTCTGGTGCGACACGCGCTCTGCCTTGTCTGATACCACCTTCGTCACGCTCCTCACTGCCCGCAAACGTCTTTGTGACGAGCATTGATGTGGAGGCGGGCATGCACAGAGAGAAAAAGGCACGCAAGATGCGTGTCGACGAGACGGCGGAGGGGCTGGACTACGGGGAAGCACCCGAATCGGACGTGGCCAGACTGGAGGCGATTGCAGACAAGGACTGGGCTACGCTAGAGAAGCTGAGGTGTGAGGGGCAGGTGACGCGGGGGATGATTGTCGGGTACAAGGTCGGGACTGTCGTCGACGCGTGGGTTGACTGGCTGACGGTGCTGCAGGGGCTGGTCATCGACCCCGCGACGTACACACCGGAGGAGCGCACGACGGTCGGGCGTGTAGTGTCATGTGACAGCGGGGGTGTGGTCGTGCGGCTGTTGCGTGCACGTGAGCAGGTGTCGTTTGGCGGGCCGGTGGCGGGCGAGCAAGCGGAGGAGACGGCCGCGTGGGCCGACGTTTTCGGCTGCGATTGGCGGCGCGTCGAGTGATGGCGTCGCCGCTCGGCTTGGCCTCGGAATGCCGACCCGGTTTTACCCGAGGCGCCAATTTGGGTTTTTATTGCCGCGCGAGTCACCGTCCCTGGCAGTTCCCTTCCTCGTCGTCGTCGTCGTCGTCGTCGTCCGCGACACCCCACGCGGCCACCGTACCATATCTTCGTACTAGTTTGTAGTTGTGACCATGCTCCCAAAGGTCGCGAACCACCTCTTCCTCCACACCTCGCGCGCAGTCGCACTCGTCCAAAACCAGTCGGGTGCCCTCCGAAATGCCCTCCAGTCCACCCCCGCTGCGGGCGCTGGCGCTTCCTGGGGTGGCGCTGGCACCGGCGCGGGCCCAGGCGGCGCCAAGTTCCACGCCGGAGGCAAGTTCTACAAGGGCTACACTGTACGTGTCACACATACCCCGCTGGGCACCCCTCACCTCCACCCCACATCAGGGCGCCGGTCGTGCCATCACCCACGCCAACGGCTCAGCGACCCAAGACGGCGCTACAAGGGCAGACGACGACAGGGAAGACATAAAAGCATCCTTTGTCACCCCTCGCTCCACCCCGTCCAGAACCCACCGCACACTCGCACGCCGCCATTCCTTTTCCCTCCCCGCTGGTCTCAGCGACCACGATATCGGCGCAGGTGTGCTGCACACCGTGCAGTTACAGCTGCGTGAACGCCATGCCGCTGCTGCCAACAAGGACCACCAGCCCGAGACCACCCCAGAACACGAGCCGCGTCCCGTCACCGCTTGGTCCCCGTTTACCCTCGCCCTCGAAGACGCCTTGTCCAGCAAGGACACCCCTACCGTCTTGCAACACGTCCGCTGGCTCATCGATTCCTCCAAAGAACCTGCGTTGTCTTACTCCGACCCCACCCTCCTCGATTTCAACCATGCCCTTCGTGCCCTTGTTGCCATCGCTTCTCCCACTAGCGCACCCCTCCTCACCCAGCTCTATAATGCCCTCCTCCAGCGTGACCTGACCCCTAACCTGGGTACGTTTGTCAACACCATCACAGGCCTCACAGACAGAGATCGCGAGGTACAAAAGTCGCTTGAGATCCTGTCCTACCGTGCAAAGCGACGCCAGCTGACCGCCATCGCGGACATCGACCACGTTGCAGGCCAGGAAGCCCAGGTCGAAGAGAGACACAAGCTAGCTCTCCTCGCAGAGGACAATTTTGCGGCTGCAATGCGCGTCTTCGAGGACGCCTGTGCTGCTGTTCCTCAGTCGACATCCGACACTACCACAACCTCGAGACCATTGGTTGCCCACCTTCCAATCAACGTTTACCACGGACTCCTCCGCTCGTGTGCCGCTCACGCAAACATTGACGCTGCCATCCGCATATATGCGCAACTCGAAGCTCGATCTCGACCCCCTCCGACCGATCTGATGTTCTACTACCTCTTGTCCACCTACGTCAACGCAGGTGATCTTACAGGTGCCAAAGAGATCTTTGAAGAGTTTCGAGATCTAGGCACACGCGGCCTCGTCATGGCGGTCGAGCGACAGTTCCCCATTCAGCTCAGGATTTGGAACAAGATGATTCAGGGTTACTTCAAGGCTGGCCAACCTGCCGGTGCACTCCGTCTGCTTGAGACGATGATGGACAGCGGGGGTGTGGAAAAAGGTAACGCTTGACTCGATTTCAAACACCATTCGGTTCGTGCTGACACCCGTACCAGGCGACCTAGCGTCCATTCCATCTCCAGCTTCGTCAACGTTCACGACCATCATCAGCGGCTTCTGCAACCCTTCCTCGTCAGATGTTGCTCACAACCCACCCAAACCCGACATCAAAACTGCATTGTCCTGGTTCGATCGTCTTCTCCAGCAGCCTGCTGCATCCAGTCACAATGACGAGCCTACTCAAAACCCGTCCCGCCCTGACCAGATCTGTTGGGGTATCATGCTAGATGCCCTCGCGGAGGTCTCGTCCGAGCAAACTGCTTACCTTGGGGAGCTCAACAGGCTGTACGATATCCTCATCGACTGTGCCCAAAAAGATGGTCTCGGCGTCAGGGTCTCGGACACGCTTATGGTTCTCGAAGCGAACCTCCGCGTGCTCGACGAGTTCGCCAAATCACGTCAATCCATAGTGACGATGAGTGAAGCCGAGGAAACGAGACACTCGGCCAACTTCATTGGTAGACACCTCCTCGGAGTCGCCGACCAACTCGTGTCTGTCAAGCCTGGTAGGAACCTTGCCAGGTACAAGGCGACAACAACAAAGATACTGTCTGGTTATTTGGACACTGTTGCTGCTACTTCCCCATCCGCTCTCGCCCTGGAGCAAATGTTGCCGATGATTCCCCTTGTTGCGTCGCTCGGTTCGCCTACCTCACCCTCGATTGCCCGTCCTCTTCTCGACGCCTACATGTCTGCCCCTCAGAAACTTGCTTCTGTTTCTGATCTGGAGACAATTCTTCAGTGTGCGCTCTCGCTCCCTGTGAACCCCTCTGATTCGGACGTCTCGGATCGCGCGTACACCGGCCTGATGCCACTGCTGCAAACCATGAGCGACACAAGAGTGGACTTCCGATTGGTGTCCAGCAAGGTGCAGGTTGCATTGACGGAAGTTCTCTACTCCAATTATACAGAGCGCGAGGTGTCTCAGTTTTTGGATGGTCTTGGATGGTCTTTCAACCGCCTCAGGATCCCCCTCGCCGAGCGGACGAACGAGGACGTCCCTCGTGCGTTTACGCCACCTTTACCCTCTGCCGACTTTCCTCCCCCTCTAACACAAATCACCATCGATGCGGAACTCAGCCGACAAATCGACCAGTGGTTCCCTTTACATCCATCGGTCACGGTCCACGACAGT
>QFEL01002409.1:0-10391 GCA_003316195.1 Neoboletus brunneissimus | reverse complement strand
AACCAGTGATGCCAAGTCGAGAGCCCTAGCACGGACCCGAAGGATACAGTGTGAGTAACAAAGATAAAGCTTTCTTTCCTTTGCATAATCAGAACGACTTTCTTCTGATCTGGAAGGTTTAGGTCTGGTTTAGGGAGACTATATTTTTCCAGGCTCTCCCGGAATCTCGCGGTGCATTTCTGTTGCAGTAACTTCGAGTATGACCTCCTTGAAGCCTTTGATCGCCATTTGCGGGACCACTGGAGTCGGAAAGTCCAAGCTGGGTGTGGAGCTCGCACTCAAGCTCGGCCAAGATATCTATCAAAGTTGCTCCGGCGAACATCGATGGCGCGGTGCCCGTATCATCAACGCCGACTCCATGCAGGTCTACACTGGTATGGACATCATCACCAATAAGATCCCTCAAGCGGAACGTATGGGTGTGGAACACCTCCTTATGGACATCAAGCAGCCAGGCGAGCAGTACGTCGTTGGACAATGGGTGCACGACGCCATCCACGCGGTGAGTACCAAGTTCAGAAATGTGCCATCTCAATCTCCGATGCCTTGCATCACAGATCGAAGAAACGCACAAAATGAACCAGGTCCCTATTATCGTTGGTGGAACTTCCTACTGGATCCAACATCTCCTGTTCCCTAATCGGCTGGCCAATGAAGGCGTGCACTCCGCACCACCTGGAGTTAGCACCTCTGGTTATCCATTGTCCGCTTCTCTGCAGTATTCCATTTCGCAATTGACACCCAAGCTTCTCAGCTTGTGGACGTCACTCCCTGAATCTCCACCAAATGCGGTCACTCATCCGGAGGATGCACTCTCCCTGCACGAGCTGCTGCAGGCTTTGGACAGCCCAGTAGCATCTCGATGGCATTGGAGAGATACCCGCAAAGTCTTGCGCAGTCTTCATATCATGAAAGAGACAAGCAGAACGCCCAGCGAAATCATAAGTGAGCAGTCAGAGAGTGCGCTAATTCCTCGGTATGTACCTCTTTCTTGTTTGTAGCCTGAACAGTGTGAAATAGCTTTTGCACAAAGATATCGGACCCTTTGCCTCTGGCTCCATGCGCAATCTTCGGCGCTGAACCCTCGTCTTGATGAAAGAATTGACGATATGATCAAGGTTTGCAATTTGCAAACTCTGTCCACTTCTTTTCTTCCGACCAACTTTCCATTACCAAGCAAGGTCTTGTTGACGAAATAGAGTCTCTGCAAATGACTGTTTCTTCGTCGCAGGGGTCGCATTCTTCCGCAACTGAGCTAAACTATACGGTCGGTATCTATCAATGTATAGGTACGCGGTGCCTTCCTGTGAGAACATGTGTTATATCCGCCGATAGGTTTTAAGGAATTTCGGGAATTCCTCTGGTCCAATGGCTCTCAGGAAGCCTTCAACAGGGCGGTGGAAAACATGAAACAGTCGACTCGCAAATATGCCAAACGTCAGGTCACGTGGTTGCGGAACAAACTCCTTCCCGCGATAGACAGCACCAACATACACTCTGAAAATAAGACTTCACTAGCTTCTATGTATGTTCTCGATGCCACAGGTAGGCGCCTGTCTAGTAATCCGTCAGTCGTGAATCACTGTAAATATTCTCACTAGTTTTGGGAGACCAATGGACCCTAAACGTTCTATCCCCTGCTGAATCGATCACGAAATGTAAGCTGAGCCAGCATGTATGACTACAACTGAGATTTGTTTTAGCTTTTTTACGAGAAGAAGAGCTTCCACCTCCCGCGTCATTATCTTCGACGGCGAGTGCAATGCTTGCTAATCAGAATAAACCAATCAAGTGCGTCCATTTATTTGCGTGAGTGGCGTTGAGTCTCACGTTTTGCTGTCAGCCCCTCCGACATCCTACAAGCGAGACGAAAAATCGTATGCCAAGTGTGTACAATAAATCCCCGGCGACCGGTGATGATTGAAGAGCGAGATTGGGATGCGCATCGAGGAAATCGATTCCATAGACGGCGCCTCGCGAGGTCTAGGAAGGGACCTGAAGGATTAAGTATTACTCCCGCAAGGTCTTCCGGTGGTGAGAGCCGTAGTTCCGATGAATTGTTACATATCTCTTCATGACGCTACTGAGGTGAGTCACTTGACTGTATCATATGATGTATCGAACTTCATATTTCCTACACCCATCCAGCAAGTAAAGGGTACAGGATTTTCACCAAGTTTTTTCCGTCTAACAAGAGTATATCCCAATCTTCCCATGTGAGATAGGTGAACTGCTGGGGAATTCTAAGTAGCCCATGACGAAACAAATGATCTCCTGATTGATGTCTGATTATGGAGGAGGTTGGTCCTCGTCGACGTTCTCCGAGTTTAACTCGAGCTTAGAACTGGTTTGCCATCTCCGGATGACTACAAGCATGGAAACAGTGGGCCAAGCAGTTGTAGCTAGGACAACTCTGTATTAGAGATGCGTTGTAGAGCGTTTACGAAAAATTATTGTCAGTGAGACGTTGCCGCCGCAACCTTGCTTGCCACCGTCTTCAAGCATCTGGGTCTGTGAGCGCCGCGAGTATTGGTCGTAATTTCGCCGCTCACGACGTTCGTTGCACCTTGGGAGGCGGCTTTCCGGTGTCTACGTCGGACAAACACAGGATCGTCTTGCCGGTCGTTTCTCGTTCTTGAACCATGACCTCGATGGCGGAGGTTCCGGCTTACTTGTTGCAAGGAGTTCCTGTCTTGCGGCCGCCCCACCTCGAGGGCCTCTCGGATCCCTCTCTTTCCACTGAAATTTTGCCAGGTCCACCTCCCCTGCTATCCGTTCAGCAGGCTGCACAAAAGCGAGACCCAAAGAAACCACCCGCTTTCTTGTCCTATCTCCCTGCATCGGATCCAGGCTCCACCTACTCGGGCCTCATGGCGGGTGCTCTCAGTGTTTCGGAGGTCGACGGGCCTCGTCGCAAACGGGTCAGAGTTGACAAAGGGTATGTTGACCTCTCCTTTTTACATCGCCGGGGCTTTCTCTGACTGTTTTCCGGTCACGACTCCACCCAAACCCTTGTCGATGTATTGCGCGTGTACCTTGTCGTTTTGCATCACTACGCATCCAGGTTTCCGAACGGGCGTGCTCAAAGGGCCAGTGCTAGAAACCTGAACAATATTGGTGCCAATAGCAACCTCCGTGTATCTCTTCCTGCGTCCGATCCAGCTCCCCCAGACGTACCGCCTTCTCGCCAGCCGAGCGTGCCACCTCTCCCAGACTCCGACTCATTCCCGGTACAACCCGAATCAGACGACCCTTCAATGTCAATATCTCGTGCGAACTCGTTACCTGGGTGTGAAGATTTTGTCCCGCCAACCATTGGTGAGCGAGCAAGGTCAACGAGAAAAGATAAGGGAAAGGCAAAAGAAACAGACCGAGGGGTTAGAGTGAAGGAGGAACCTGCCGGAATAATATCCCTCTCTCCTGAACCCTCATTGGGCGTGGTGCGTGCTTTTTGCGATGCCGCTCGTGTCCTATCCTCACGTTTTTACATTTTGGTGCTTAGTTGAACGAGGATCATTGTTCATCATGCAGATCATTAGGTGCGCTGGTGTACTGTGATAGTTGTCCTCGAGCATTCCATCTTTGGTGCTTGGACCCTCCTATGGAAGCAGTTGACCTCTCAGACGGCGACAAATGGTTTTGTCCGAGCTGTGTCATTCGTAGAGTATGCTATTCGGCAACGTATCTCTTGCGTATGTGACATTAACTCACATCTCGTAGAACCCACCACCTAAACCTGCGCCGTCTTTCATGTCTCCCCTCATCCACCTTGCCCAAATAAATATCCCTAAAGAATTCCAGCTTCCGGAAGATATCAGAGGTTTTTTCAAGGACGGTTCGTGGGCACCTTTTTCCAACCAGCATCTCACTTTATTATCTTTCAGTTGCCACTGGTGCCAACGGAACTTATGTGGATAGCTCGGAACTGAAGCAACCGCGTCTTAAGTGAGTAGACTATCTTCTTCCTATTCCTACCAACCCACGCCTCGCAGTCGTCATGGGCAACTCGAAGACCGTGATCCATATCGATTGAAGGACAGAATTGGTGTACCCGTGTTATGTTTTAGATGTGGCACGTCAGCACTTCCGAGTGGTCTTACTGGATGCGCGCCGTCGAAGAAGCGTCCGCGTAGGTCGACGTCCGTCGCACACAGTTTGACACCGGAAAGCGGGAAAGCGATCGTTTCTTGCGATTATTGCAATCTCCACTTCCATCTTGATTGCCTTGATCCTCCTCTTACGTCTATGCCTTCCTTCGGAAAGAAATGGATGTGTCCAAACCATGCTGATCAGGTTCTCGTGAGTTCTTAATAACACTCTGACCATGTTGAGATTCACTCAAAACACGGGCATCCTTCTCGGTCCACATAGCAACGGAAGCGACGTGTTCCAAAACAAAGTGTCGCGCCCATCGATATCACTAGACCCAATCAGTGGAACAACGGCAATATCGAGATTATACACCCACAGTCCGCGGCGATGACAGAAAAGCTTGTCCTTGACGAGGTGCTAATTAATGGAAGACGATACAGGGTTCCTGAACGTGTTATCATGCTTGACTTCTGGAGCAAGATAAGCAAGGAGCAACATCCAGAGCCCAAGTGAGCTTGTTTTTGGATCCTGGACCGGAAAGACCAATCATGTCTCCACAACAGAGAGAAGGATATAATGTCTGTGACGTCGTCGCCACTGACTTCCTTGAGTTCTCTTGATGAGATGGAGGACACTCAGTTCCAATCGTCGTCGTCTAATGAGCCTCCTGTTTCTCTTGATGATTTGCGCACAGCACAGGCAAGTTGTTTGGTCATTGCACCGTGCACTATAAACTTATGTTTCCTTAAAGCTTTTATGTGATCTCCGCAACTTGTTTTCGCTGAAAGGTAAATCTCCAGCAGAACCAGCTTTTCAACCTTCGGGGCTACCTGCTCCCTCAAATAATGCAGAAGGTCAAAAGTTGATGGAGAGGGTTATGGCTGATTTTGGCACGCAAACTGATTTTGAACCTCAAACATCTCTCTCTGTGCCAGCACCCAGAACAATTGAGCTCAAAGAAACCACAAATCCTATTGTATCAAAGGTAAGTTTGGGCAATTTCCCCTCCGTTTAAATTTAAAGGCGTCCTGAATCCGGAACAGCGCAAAGTACCCTCCAGGCCGTCTATCAGGAATACTGCGGAAGTCACTCCTCCCGACATGGCATCGCAATCACACACTTCTGCCGACCTTCCTTCTCCTGCCAAGCCAAAGAGGGCGAGGATTGTCACAAAGCTGGAAAAGGAAGAGCCGATGTCTATCGAACTGGTGTCTAAGGATACAGAGGTGGTAGGTCGAGTACCGCGACATGAAAGAGACAATACTAAAAAGATCTATAGACTGCTTACCAACAAGCCGAAAAACCTGGGAGGGCAAGTAGGGCGCGCCGGAAACCCAAGCAAGCCCCTGGGAAAATTAAGGAGGGTGGTTCAACAGCTGTAGTTCAACGTGGACCTTCTCCACCCGTGCCGTCAGATCCACCTATACCTCCTGTACCTGTACCTCCCCTGCCCCCATCGGTTCCTCCGCCTGTTACGCAACCCCCCTCCAAGCCTGTGACACCCAAAGCCTCCGTAACAATCACTCAGTCTGGCACCTCATCTACACCTACTCTCAAAATCCGACTGCCACGATTGTCCGCAGTTAGCGCCACCACCCACTCTAACCTGACGCTCCCTACTCTGCAATCACCCCCACTTACTCTCTCACCAGCACCGGACACTGCCACGTCACACGACTCGCGACCGCGACGGTCATTGCGTCGACAAGATTCGGCCTCCGTTTCAGTGAGCGGTGCATCATCTTATACGGCAGAAGTGGCTGAGGACGTAGAGTCGGCGAAACCAAGTAAGCGACAAACCTCGCTGTCTTCCCATCTAACTGACGATCCCAGAACACAAGCCACCAAGAGGAAACAGAAAGCATGTTGAATCAACATGAGTTGCCGCCAGTTCCCAATGCCTATTCGTCCTCTGATTGCATGGAGGACGTCATGGCCAGGGGTTGGTAGTAGGCATCAGAGAGATTCCTGTACTCGACTACAAAGACATATATTTCTTGTTATCCTTATAGCATAAGTATATTCATGCGTGTCATGTGGTACGGGCGTCTATGTGGAAATGAGTCAAGGCTAGGCTCCGCTCCGCTCATCGGGACATGTGAGGTGTGCACCCCACTTTCGCCCGGGTCATATCCTGTCCATCCTCCACAATGTCTGGGAGTACGATTGTGCGGGGACGTGTCGCTGCGACGCGAGGACTCCAACGCCGATCGCTTCACGCTCCACGTGCACCCGAACCTCCGAGTGCTCAGATATCACAGCTCCTGGCTTCCTACGCTGCTCATCCTCCCCATCCGCTAACACTAAACTCCCTTGTGGCTTTCGGTCAGCCTCTCACACCGGAATCTGTGCTGCGCAGTGTCTCCTTTGTACTGTCCGAAATTCCACGTCGCCTAGCGAGACGGGCGCGTGCACTCGAGACCCTTCCATTCATCGTTGGGACCAATCCGTATGTTTCGAGGACGCTGAATGCGTACAGACAGAGCTTCCAATTCTTGGCGAGCTATCCGCCTGTCACAACTCTCGGGGAGAACACATCCTTCACAGCTGAACTCAGCCATTTAGTAGCAAGCCACCAGAATGACATACCGACCATGGCCAAGGGGTTCGTCTTCCTGCACGCTGCAACTCGACCCCATGTGTTTTAACCGTGATGTCGTGCTAGCTTCCAAGAATGCGCCAAGTACATGTCTCCGACACAAATAAGCAATTTCTTAGATGGTGCCATTCGTAATCGGATATCAGTCCGTTTAATTGCTGAACAACACATCGCCTTGTCACAAGCCCTGGAGAGTCAGACAGATGTGGGTCTCACATCTCACTACGGCATTGTCGACATGGCCTGCTCTCCCGCGACTATGGTTAACATGTGTGGTGCGTTTGTGAGTGAACTTTGCGAGGCAACGCTTGGGGCTGCTCCAACCATCATCATTGACGGGCATGAAGACGCAACGTTTGCGTGAGTCCTCGATCTTGTCCCGTCTGCTGCATCCGTGGTCTGACCCGTTATTAAAGCTACGTTCCTGTCCATCTCGAATACATCCTCACTGAAATTCTGAAGAACGCCTTCCGAGCGACAGTCGAGCATCACTACAAGCTGTACGGCACGACATCCGCGCATATAGTTGCTCCGGTCACAGTAACAATCTCCCCTCCACCTTCCCCTGTTTCTCCCTTCCTTTCGATCAGAATTAGAGATCAGGGGGGTGGTGTATCACCTTCTAACATGGCAAGGATATTCTCGTATGCATTTACGACCGCTGGTAACGTCGAGGGCGATGATGGTGGACCCTACGCTGCGCAGCACATTGGCGGGAGCGCCGCTGTTGGTGGAGGCATGAGTGCAGGAGAGAATAATCTCTTTGGCGAGATCACGGAGAAGGGTGTGCAAGTCGGACTGGGAACGATAGCTGGCTTAGGATATGGGCTTCCGATGAGCAGGTTGTATGCAAAATACTTTGGTGGCTCACTCGATTTGTTCTCATTGGATGGATGGGGTAAGTAACCCGCTCCCGCCATGTCTGTTGGTGCCGTTATTAAGTGGTTTTACAGGCAGTGACGTATATGTGAAACTGCGCAGTGTCGACCAGGCTGGCAATGCTGAGATTTAAGTTAATCCCGTTGCTCAAGCTGCCATGAACGTTCACTTCTAGATAGACTGTTACTGTTAGGATAAGAAAGAAAATTGCCATTGATTCCCAATAGTGTATATAATACTCAATAATTTAATTTTTCATAAGAAAAGAGTCAATGCGTACGTGGAAGCTCTGAATCTGACTCTCGGTCAAGCATCATTTGGTATCATCCTTCCTTTCGATCTCCTCGCCTCTCTCCCGCCATTGTCCCCCGAATTTGAGAACCAACAGGACCAGCATCTCCATGACGACCAACAAGCCAGCCCAAAAAGTGTACAGCCCACCATCTCCAATACTATCCTATGGGAACGTTCGGTTGACATGGTTCTGCCGCAACGAAAGCCCGGGCTCACCTGGAGGGGGATGGCAATTTCAGCTGCGATGAATGCGAGAACTCCTCTATATGCGCTATTCGTTGCCACAGCGGTCGAGGAGCGTCCTGTGTTGGTGTCGACTATGTAGGCGAGGGTGCTACTGTACATCCACCTGTCAGCAGAAAGCGGGTTAAGCGACCTGCAAGACATTTTTGAGAAAGGGGTATGCTTACGTCGAAGAAAAACCGGCGATAAATAACATTACGCAGATCGCAGCGATCGGCTGGTGGGTTTGACAAACCCAAGCATAACCCATCGCGGAGAGGGGAAGCCACGGCATGGCTGGCAATGTACTCCGGAGACGCATCTACGACTTTCGGAGTAAGGCAAAGGCTACCAATGATAACCGAAAAAGCAAGCACACTCACCTCCGCATGTATTTTTCCTCCGTGTTGATTGTTGTACTTCATCAACATCCTGTCAGACCACCACCCGCCAAGGATGCTACCGCATATGCTGCCTGTAAGTAACCAAAGGGATATATGAAGCGCCATAGTGTGGACCCGAGCAATCAACGTACCCGCCCCACTGGAGAGCAGGACAATGCCTGTATAGAGTGCATTATAACCATACCATATTGATAATGTTCTTGCACAGGTATACGAAAGACTATAGGTGAAACCGAATATCAAGCCTAACATAGGATCAGTATTCCTAGCAGACCACGAACGCCCCGTGACGAACCAACCTGAAGCGAGAAGAATGGCATTATTATTCCACTGTTTCAACACCAAGATGATGGGTGGGAAAGGGTTGACATCCATAAATGATAGCTTTATATCTTTGATATGCAAAGCTTCAGGAGTAGTCGTTCCGGCTTCTAGCCCTGCAGTAGTCTTCCCAGAATGCATATGTTGCGACTTGTCGGCGGAAGATCCTGCGATGTCGGTCCGACTCGGTCCGGCCGTGGATACCTGACGTTCCTCCAATCTCCTGTGAAGGACATTTTGGTATGAGAGACTCCTCTCCTTCCGGAAGCTGTCCTTGAAGAAGATGAACAGCGATACTAAAACAACACCTCCGCTGATAAGTGCAAACCAGAATACCGCACGCCAGCCAAAGGCGTTTGTGAAGACTCCGCCGAGAAAAGGACCCATAGAGGTACCGAGGAGTGGTGCTGCATAGTATATTCCCATTTTCGTACCCCGTTCATGAGGTTCATATATATCAGCGAGAGTTGCAGCAGCGATGGCCATGACTGCACTTGAGCTAGGCAGACGTACCGAGTCAACTAATGCATAAAGTACGAACGAGGATGCCTACCCACCCCGCAGCTTGTAGACCTCGCATTCCTATGACGAGATCGATTGACTTTGAAGTAGCCACGACAGTCGAGCCAACAACAAATAGCGACATCGATGATAAATAGACGACCTGGATCGCAGAAAATCTAGAGCAATCTACTTGATACAAGAAGGAGCGAACCTTGCGGCCTTTAATCTCGCTGATTGCGCTCCACACCAGGGGGAGCAGTCCTTGGACAAGGATAAACACAGACAAGCTCCAACTGACGTCCGAACTGGAAGCGTGTAAATCCTGTTCAATCTGTGCGTTGGCCGCTACGTGGAAGTACATGTGAGTCGGCTTCTTGAGAGAAATAAAAAATACTTACGATTCTGGCTAGTAGCCGCAAGGCCAGCGATCATGGATGCTGATGACACAATCGCTAGTGTTAGTGTCTAACGTGCTTGTGGTCAAAAGACCGCCCTACAGTGGAGCGGTAACCCAGGCGCACCTTCCGAGCATGGCCCCAAGCTCTGGGGTCGTCGGATACTGGTGCATGCTCGATGTCTTGGATGGTCTGTTCTTTGTTAAATATCTCCTGCCTGAGAAAAAATCAGCAGTAGAATCCACAGTTCACATATGCGCCGGCTCACAAACCTGAGGGACATGGTTGAGGATGAGTCCACTTGAACGAAGGTTGACGATTACTTATGCACCTCCATGAATAGACCACGCACCGATTTATCCACATGTGTGATGTGAGTAACCTGTTCTGGGTCCGGGGTCAGCTCGTTTTTCACCGGCAACTATCACCGGTAACTAGGAAAGCCGTTGGAGCTCGGCCGAATACAGCTAACGTACCGGAAGCCCACATGGACCAACTCGAAGCCATCACGTGGAAATGAAATGGGTTGTCATCTTGTCGGAGTCCCTCAGACGCTAATAGGTAATAGTACTAGGAGCACAAGGAAGCAATCGTGCAGCAAGTCATAAGTATGTATTGGCTTGTCAGCGATGCGGCATGTTGTGGCAACGGTAATAGATCCGGAAAGTGTTTTGGGATGGG